>KZ308136.1:1027052-1038049 GCA_000376725.2 Ladona fulva | reverse complement strand
TGCAGATTTTAATATTAAGGAAAAATATTAACCACACAACGTTTCTAACAAATTGACATTGACAAATTGTAGAAGAATTACAAAGGTTTATTTTCCCTTTAGTTTCGTTAATACAAGGGTTGCCTAAATCAAGGGGTCCTTGCTGCCCCTCGCTCCTGAAAAAATATGTAATGCGGCCCTCCGGCACCATAAGGTTGGACACCCTTGTACTAGAGAGTAATGAGTAGTACTTCAAAATTCATAATTAAAATTTTATTTTATGATGAAAATGCTAATGTATGCATTATGGGGTCTAAGATATTATTAAAAATAATAATTGACAAAAAATTAAAGAATTTTACAAGCAATTCCTCTATTGTGCCAATTTGAAGTGGATGTATCTATCGAAAAATATCAAAAATATCCTTCACTAGAATTGAAAGACAGCTTCCATAACTAAATCATCATATAGAATGAAACATTTCTTAAATTTTATCCATATCTTTTATACAATACGCTGTCGTTTTTTCGCATGATATGTAATATTTAGGCATTACAATGATAATACTTCTCGCCTAATCAATTTTACGAGTAAAATCGTAATGAAGATAAAATACAAGAGGTTAACCTTAATATAAAAGTATAGGTATTTATGCTAATACGAAAATGAAGGTCATAAGAACTAGATTACAAGATTATTTGTATGGTAATCCTCCAATGCGCAAATGAATGGTTTTCGAAACCATCCAGTACATTCTGAAAATCTAAAAATGCCGGAATACCGCGTAGACGATATTCATCGGAGCATTGGGCAAGTATCAAAATATGAAATCTCAATTTCTATGGTTGAGAAAGTGAAATTAATGTCAGGGATGAAAATCGACCTATCAGTCTTCTGAGACGGAACCCATGTATACATCATACGTATTTGCTTTTTTGATTATGGTTTTCATTTTTCCCGAAGGTGGAATTGGACTCCTTAACTAGCTCTAGCTTCCAGGAAAACATATTAATCTTCTTAAGCTAAATTTATCCTTTCTTTTTAATTCTACTATTTCCTTCTTCGAGTTGACTCAAGCGTAATATTCTGAGGATATCAGAAAATTTTCTTGAAAGAGCAAGATCTTAAGTAATTTATCTACTTCATGCGCGTGATTTGATGACTTTCACCTTAAAAGAATGTTTGTCGATTTAATCGTGAATTTCTTAGTAATAAAAAAATATTAAATTATCAAAGTTCATTGATGAGACAAATATTTATTTTACACCCCCATTGTTTGAAGCTCAGCGTAAATAGGTATTTAATAGTAATCATACCTTTTTAACGGCTATTGACCTGTCGCCCAGGCACCGTTAAACACGAGAACGCATTGCAATTCCATTACTCATATGCGCAATCTAAATTCATTAAGCGGCTGGGAAAGAGGTTGAGGGGTCGGAATTATCGGGAGAGAGGGTAAAAGAGGGGGAGACGGAGCGTTTGAGCTCAAGAAAGAGTAAATTAAAATGTTCCGCACAGGTGCAAACGGAATCTATTCTCAGTTTTGAAATTTTGATCTCCACATACTAGTATTTCAGTCTCTGTACCTTTGATCTTCTAATTTCTGTCAATTATGGGTTCTTTATTGCTTCAAGTGATCACTATGAAATTGAAGACTGAATCAAGTTAATGTATCGTAATATATACATAAATAAACGTGATTCATTTCCTCTGAGCTCCGGGATGTAGGGTTCGTGAAATTTCGCATAAAGATTTTATTATATCTATCTATACGTAAAAGAAGTAGCCACGAGGCACAATTAAAACCTTTTAAGCATTTTATTATCTAACTAAAACTACATTCCGATTCTCTAATTAATTAACAAAGACTTGAAAGGTCACATTTGAAAATCACATTTGTAGATATGGTCGAAAGACGACACGGCACTAACGATACAAGTTCTTTAAAAAGTTTTTGAAAGATGTTGATTTTCATGACAAGATGACATCAGAATTATTTTATGATATACTCATTGATACGCGGAAAAAGTCAAAGATTTGGTTGCACCAAAAAAAGGCTAAAACTTAAAAATTGAAAAATTCTCTTAAGATATCCACGAACAGGCTTCACACCCAAGAAGTAATAGTAAACACGACCGTTTAAAGATTCACTCTCTCTCTGGAGTACTGCATTGAAGATAGTGATCACGGCAATGGTACCGGAAGGAATGGAGAAATTAGACTGGCGAGGAAAAGGAGTATGGTGAAACCTTTAGCGTGATCTAAAACTTTTATAGCCTCCAAACGATAAGTTCCCTTTGTTCGTGAGATAATTGCGGTTTGTTCTCGTGATCACTGTAACTGTGAGTGCAGATTTCTAGGGAAAACCGAAATCACTACCGCACCAGAATAGAAGTCAAATGTTGTCGATACCATTCTCGATTCTGAATTTATACAAAGTATTTATAGCATTTCTGGAGAAAATTATTCCTTCCCAATCTGTGTGTCCTTTTTCGATAATGAGGGGAGGAATGCGGGCATAACTATGAAGATCAGTTCACCTTTTAAATGCGCAAAAAGTCGCAAATATTTTTTAATGAAGTACGTACCTTTCCCTCAGCTAAAACGGCTACTTTCACCAAGATCAATACATGGCACTCACTAATGTTTCGCTCAGGAGATTCAAGTTGAGCTTGAAAAGAGTTATGCAAGAAATAAATCAGAAAACCTGATTATTATCTATGGACGACTCAGGGCACAGAGGGGCTCCGACGTAAGATTGTAGGAAGGTGGCCCCATCTCCATTTAAATCATCCAACACAAATAGAAGAAAACAGGGCTCACGGATAGTCAAGTGGGCAACGCATTCAACTTCAGTGAATGCGGTCCCGGGTTCGCTTCCCGGTGGGGGCTCACGTGCGAAATGACCTTAGCTGTCAAAGCACTTTTAACAATACTACTACTAGAAGAAAATAACTACGGACGGCCATAACTCGCAATCGCTGCAATGTCTACCTCGCTTACCACATAAACCGACCCTGATTTTATGCTACGATAGCATTCAGAAGACCAAGGACAAGATTTTTTATTTTCAGATGATTTTTACTCTTATCTCTTCATTGGAGTTTTCGTCGATTGCTTAAGAGGTTTGCTTTGCCAAATCAGTTTATCATAAGTGCTGGTAATTTAAGGTTATGGTAACCAAAATAGGGTCCTGCTACCATATCTAGACGAATGAAATATTTATTATTTGTCTTATGGTACGGGATGGAGAAAAATGTATCTTTTATATAATTTAGTCTCAGTATTGTTCGTGGCTGTGATGACATAAAAACTACTAGGTATGAGTTATGCTGAATAATAGCATTAATTAAGGTTTCTTCTTATGCAATGTTACGAAAAGTGTAAACTCGTAGAGTCACTGTGCTTCACTAACGTAGGCTTCTTTTTCTTAGAGTATTCTGGCTCAGTGAGGAAGGCAAGGGCAAACTGCCTCACTCCTCATCTTGCCTAGTAAGCCTCATTGCCCTCTCCTAGCTCTTCGTAGCTGATGGTAGAGGGGATGAAGTCCCAACCGGCACAAAGACCGACCACATTATGTTGATTACTATGTAGGGGTGGAGTATTTTATTAATTAAACTCTTAATGCGACTGATTAAGGTTACTTAAACTGTGTAATCTGTAGTCAAACCATAATAATACAACGGAATGGTATTTTAATCGTTGTAACCATTAGGGACATTTCCCGAAACTTTAAAAGAATAGAAAAATAAATTTAAATAATTTAATCGGTCAGCTGGAGTAAAATAGAGATACACTACCTATAATAGAATCAAGACAGTTATGGGAAAGTGAGTTTCGCCATTATTTTCAACGGTGAGATACATTAAACATATATGAACCGTCCAGGATTTAAACGCCTACCCTTGAACTCAAGTTCGCGAAATGATGAGTTCGTCACCATTTTCGGTGCAGTCCTTTAGTTTTTCCCATGGTGACAGTTTTTGGCATTCAATCCACGACTCAATTTTGAAAGTGCCTCGCAGAAAGCACGCGCCTCGGCCGGAAGTTACCGTGAACACCTGCCGCAGATGGGCATCGCTTGACTCAGCGGCGATCTACTAACTTCCAGCTTGTCCCAAGGTGATTGAGGCCATTTACCCCAAACGATATCAATTATTTGCCTCAAATTTTGCATTTTCATATTTCTGTGTGACATATCAATTGAAATACGTAAATCACGATTTACGATTTTCAATGGTGGAATATGCAGTACCTTTAATTCTTCATTTAATCGTTTGATTAATTTATTTCATTCCTCATCTTGCCTAGTAAACTTCATTCCATTCGATTAGCTCTTTGTGGCTAATGGTAGAGGGGATGAGGTTCCAACTAGCCTTCGGGCTGAATACCTTATAAATCTAAATTTAATCATCTAGGGATATGGTGTGTATCCATTAAATTAATGTTCTAGGGGTTAGACAATTACAGAGACCGTACATATTCAATTCCACTAAGATAAAACCTCGCTTAAAATAGTAAAATACAAAATGAAAATTTAATTTGATCTCCTATTAGGCATTAAAAAAAACTGTATCAAGTGATAATGTGAACCCAGAGCTGACCATATGGCGCAGAAAGAAAAGCGTTCATTCACACACGGATGCGGATCCAGAATGCGGCCCTATGAAGGTTTTAAACCGTGTTCCCCAATCTTCCCGAACTTTGGCGAATTAATTCTGATGATAGACATTTGTGTCCGCTGAGGAAAATGGGTATTAACTGCCGAGCATCTTAAACAATCGTCTATATGAAGTATACTTAATTCGGGGAAAATAAATGTAATAATAGAATATTCTAATTCTCTTTCGTTTGTTGGCCCATAAACACTCCCTTGAAACCGCTGAGCAAAATAAACAACGAATGGATGATAAGTCAAATTTCATTTAATTATAGAGACACCATTACAGAAATAGTACGACTCGAAGCAGTCAGTAGCTCAAGAAGTCAGCTAGGGAACGTCGTTTGATTGCTTTCTGCATATAAGCATCTAAATTATGTATGCTTTTATAATTACCAGCTGTTAACAGTATATCGATCGTTTAAAGCACTGCCTTCTCTTTTTAAGGAGTTAATGACCTCAGATGAATGTTTATACATATGTAATACATATATACACAGTAATATCAATTGCTTCAGGTACAAACTTTGAGGTAGGACTCTATAATTGCAGAAAGAAAAACGAAATTTTACCCGTTACACCATATAAATTTATTCTATCTTCACGGTTTCGATGCAGGTCATCACGTCGAAACCATGATCGTGGAATATATTTACATAGTGATACGGCTAAAAATTTGTCTTTCTTTCTTCAGCCACAGGAATCATCAGAATATTATCCTTGGTATAGATATTGTGCAATTATCTGTAAAATAAACGTTTTCTTGATAATTTTACCCATATTTCTTCATCGAAATGTTCATAATATTAATAAATGAATTCCTTTAAGGTTAATAGTTCATGGAAAATTACTTTTCCTATAAATAGTCGAGACATTACGCCAGGCAGAAACTGAAAAATATATTAACGAATCGCAGCATTCTTACATTGATGCCAATAAAACAGCCACCATAATATTATGTTGCGATTATAGTCTACCTCATGATACTTTCGTCTATCAGGTATTTCTTTAAGTTCACTACGAGAAATATAAACGGAAGCTATAGGATTGAGAAAAAAATTACGAACGTGTTTCCATCGAAATGTTGAAGCCAGTAAAGAACGCCTTATACCTAGATATTAAAGAAACCATTGTGGCAAAGCTTAAACGCCTGATACGGATGCGTACAGGATAATGGGGATGGGGAATCCACTTCCTGTCTTGTCGCAGTCGTGGAAGACAGGACGTAACTTCTGGTAGATTCTCCAGTTTCGTGGTTTTCCTTTCGGAGAAAGTACTCACCGAGGCAGAATGGCGTCTGCTCCGAGAAAAAAATCAACTTTACCATCTTTGTCCATCGTCTTTCCTTAACGACAGGAGTCTGCTGTTCAGTCGTTTTTTCAAGACGGGTTTGATAAGAGCTTGCTTCGTCTGGCCTCGCTCTATCGCTAACAAATGGACGGGCAACTTCGCTGATCGTCTCCTTGGTAACTTTCTTCGACGCTTGCAACTCAGCAAAATGACATTTAAGTCGACGTCACGTACGCAATCTCTTGAAAGTCGGTTTGAACCTGCATCATGATTCATTGCGCTTCATCTCCAAGTCGTATTTTTAAAGCAGCTTTGGAGATGGGACTAAAAATCAAGTATACAATAAGATTCTAGACATTCTAAGCCGTTGTCCACCAGATAATCAGAGAAAAAAATTTTCTTTTCGACGCACGCCTCTATATTTTTTTAAGGGTCGTCGATGGAAGAACCAAAATGTTTAAGCAGTATATTTTTGGTTTTTCTCTCACCAGAAAGGCAAAATTAATTATTAGTTCTCTATATTTTCACCCATGAAATTCATATCGACTAAAGGGTAATTTTATGCTATGTAGAACGAAGTTAACGCACTTAATTTCGATCGTTCAATTGCATTCGACTTCGCAGATGAACGTTCTTGAATGAAAAAATTACGATTCGTTCGGAGAAATGACTGTATTAATTCTTGAGCANAAGCACAAATAATCAGAAAACATGGCTAATCAAATATTTTACTTTTCTTTCTTATTACATTCAGAATTTATATAAAAAACCATTTATTATTATTTGCACACATTGTCCCTTATTTTCAATTGCTTAATGGACTCATTAAGAATTTTATTCACCTGACTGCAGATCTTTTTAGAAGTAATAATGTCATTGTTGCGGTATTAACATTGCTGCATAGAAAAGGTCTTACATAAGTTGTTTGTATTAGAATACAATAATAATAATGTTTTAATTGTTTTACTTTATTTTTTAAATATTGTAGAAAATATTGATTAGGAGTAAAGAGTCATTTATGATAACCTGCTGATGGGAAACTATGAGTTCAGTGTATGTATACAAAGCCTGAAAAATCTACATATCGACTGATTATGGTAAAAATAGAGAATTAATTGAATGCATTGAGCTATTACTTGTGAGATATTTTGTTAATTCCTTTATATCAAAAACTTTTTGCCTAATTCAAATTAAAAACTGGCTGATAAGGTAAATTTAATGGTTGCTTACCATTACCCCATGCAAACTGTGGGTAGCGATGAGAAAAGCCATAGCCAGCTGAGTCATTTGGAACTGAATTGTGTTTTGATCCAGTAGAGGCTGAGCTCATTTGATTTGTTCTGCAGCATCGAATATAAAAAAAGGCTCCAAAAAGGAGCAGGATAGAAATGAAAAGTCCACTACATGTTCCAACTACAACTGCCAATCTTCTTCCAGATAATCCAACTCCATCTTCCAACCACCATGGTCCACGTTCTGAAAGTTTAAAAAATACCTTATTAAGTTTTGAAATTTTTGATTTGCTATCATTGAATTTCTCTGATGTACATTGAAATGTGATAGGTCCTGGAAGTTCTTCAATAACTGTTTCAATACCTCTAAATCAGTTCTGCTTAACTTTTCCAGCTACCGACTCCTTGATATCTCACAATGTGTATTTGGACCCAAATATCTAAATCATTCAATCATATGCTTACTGCAAAATATAACTCAAATGTATATTTTTAAAATAGTTTGTAGTTTTATAAAGCATATGATTCAATTATTTAAATTTCTATTAAAATACTCTATTTCATTTTTACTGCACAGCTGTATGCATAAAAAAAGTAATATTATGGTATTTCTTATTGATTAATAATTTGCTGCAACATAAATGTATGGGGGAGTATTCTTGACACTTCTCAGGGCTTCTGATACCCATGGCTAAGAACAAGGGTGTCAAGTCTCTATATATACTATTATAATTTATTGCAAAATTACAACAGTAAAATTTTTCAACAAACTGAAAAATTTGTAAATGAACATTCACTCTTTATCACTTTATTCACTGTTTACAATTGCTGACCACTTACTACTGCAGAGAAAATGCCACAGTAGGTCTCCCAGATAACCAAATGGGTATAATGGTTGCCTTTGGAGAAAACAGTCTTGGGTTTGATTCCTGAAGAGAGACCGTATCTGCAACTATCTCAGTTATTGAAGCACTTCCAACAATACTAGTCGTATAAAAACACTGCAGACTAAGCTATTCAGGAGCCCAATACTTACCAAGCTTGCACAGACCTGCTTGTTAACACAAAAATTATGTAAACATTACGTAAAATACAGGGAAGCAACTGTTGTTTCCCTTTTTGGGTAGCTTATTGTATAGATTCTTTTCATCCAAACATCCTTGGCATGAATGAAATTACCTAACATTAAGATTCAATACAGATGTATTTTACCATCAAAGAACACAATATCTTGGCTCTTAGCATGGTTTGACCTTGCATTTTCAATAAAATAGACGCTTGAAATATTATCATTTTAAGATATTAATGAATGAACTATCATGAAATCTTGGTCTAATTATATGAGAAAAAATCTACTTGCTTAATTCAAGCCAAACATGATGGTATCAACTGACTTAATTCTGTTTTGATCATAAAATTAATAAAAATGTATGTACCATGAAAATGAAAGAAGTATTTATGACATTTGCAAAGCTCTTTTATACATGTAATCTTGTTTGTCTATATGGTATTAAAAGACATTCCATCCTTAACCAACCCTTATTTAGCTGGGATAATATGGATAGAATTGAATTTAGAAAAATACATACCTCTACATAGCCTTCCCATATAATCAACAAGTGTTGACCATTCCTCATGGTATCCTTTTGGGCAGTTGTCAACACATTCTCGGCTTCCATAAACTATCACTCCACTACATTTCCGGCATCGACCTTCTGCATCACAGTTCAGGCATCCATTACTTTGGATTCCTTCAGGGTTTTCATTGGTTTTGCATCCTGAAAACATTATACATGTACATGTAGATAAATAGGAAATTCATGGATTAAAAGATATTGTTCCATTGCTGTTTCCCTTTAAATTGGAGCATAACCGAAAGATCTCAGACATGAGGATAGTAAGCCATGATTGGAAAAATCATTTCAAGAAAGTATGAATTTCTTGTGAAGAAAGAGTGACTATATATCTTCAGAAAGCATTATTGAACAGCTTTTCAAGTATTAAAATAGGGAATCTGAACCCAAATAATTTTCTGAAGGCAATGAAAAGGTAACAATCAAATAAAAAATAATAATCAAAATTTTAAAAATTAAAACTTAATATAAAAAAAGAATATTCATATTTGGTTTCAACGATAGAATCGAAATAATTCCTTTGATAGTAAGCTTGCTGACCTGCAAAAGTAGTTCTTCTTTGACCACATAAAGGATTTTCTAATAAAAGATACAGACTCAGGGCTAACCTTGTGGTAATTATTAATATTAAACATATTAAAACACTCCATTAGAGTGAACTTTTTACTATACCACACAAAAACAACCTACACATGACCATGGTTTCGTAGCATGGCTACATCACCATGGTCTACGAAGCCATGGTCGTGTGTAGGTTGTTTTTGTGTGGTATAGTAAAAAGTTCACTCTAATGGAGCGTTTTAATATGTATTACGGTGACTTGACCACATCCCTAAAAGTCGAAAACGGAGCATTTTCCATCAGTAAAAACGGACTAAACAGTACATGCTATTAGCAAGTGTTTCGAAAGGTGATTTATTGCTTCACTGCAGATTATGTTTTAAAGCATCTTAGTCATTTCGTAGATGGTAATAGCATCTTCACCAAAATTATAGTAACGCTAATCCTGTTTCCTTAATATTGGGAAATTTTAGTGGTGTAAACTTTAAAAAATTCATAGATAGTGAATGTAGGGAACGAATGCGCGAAAAGCTCGAAAGCTCAGCCTACTGAGGCCTATTCAATCTATTTTCGATTCGCTTAATTAAGTTCAAATTTTCTTATAAGAGTCCATAAGAGTAAAATCAGGGAAAGAACTTTTGGTTACATTTTTAGTTCAATGAAAAGGAAATCTGACTACGTCTAAATTTTCAGTATTATGTAACCAGATTTTTTTCCACTGAATGATATATAATGGTGTGCCAGAATTAATTAATTGCTTACACAAGAGACAAGTTAGAATTTTGAGGCTAGATATTCAGAATTTTTAAACATTAAAATGTATGACAATAGAAATTTCGGTTATTGTATTAGTATTATTAAGAAATATCGTATTTATTTACTCAAGGCATTCTTTAGACATTAAGTTGTATTATATGAAACTAATTAACATCACTGATCATAAGATGGGGAACGCTTGCATATTGATTAAACTCCGGCGTGTTGTCATTCTAGTGATGTAAATTGCCTTCAGTTGTCTTTTAGTAGGAATATGTAGTGGCTCTTTAAATGAAATTTTTCTGAATTACTGCTGAAGGGATCTAAATAACCTTTTTACTTTAAACTACCGTAAAAATTCTTTTGATAACATCCAAAGAAAGCTTCGGAGCTCAAGGAAAATTTTCTATCTGAAGCGAAATAGAATATAATTAGTTATTAAATAGAAAATAGGTATTTAACAGTATCAGATTTGCTGATGACATCGTTATAGTTGCAAACTCCGAAAAAGGAATGAATCGAATGCTGCAAGTCCTATCAGACACTCTTAAACAATGGAAATTAAAAGTGAATAAACGAAAAACAAAAGTAATGGTAGTACGAAAAAATATGGAAGAAATCAAAACCAATATAAAAATTGACAACACCAGAAATGATCAGGTGGAACAGTTTTTCTATCTTGGTAGTATAATCACAGAGGACAATAGAAGCTTAATGGAAGTGAAGAGACGGATTGCTTTGGCAAAACAGGCATTTATGACTAAGAAAAATATTTTAACAGTAAACACATGAATATAGATATCAGGAAAGCATTTGCAAAAACATTTGTATAGAATACTCTGCTGTATGGAAGTGAAAGTTGGACTATGGGCAAATTAGAAAGG
>KZ308136.1:927094-1020937 GCA_000376725.2 Ladona fulva | reverse complement strand
GCTGAGAAACATAAAATTGAACAATTGAAATCAATAAAATAATTAAGGCTGAAGCTTCGTTAATGATAAGAACTCCTTCGTATTAACTCTTATTCTAAAGGTTTCTTGCTAGGGTTAGTATATAATTTTAGCTTACTCGCTTTTTTTTACAGAAGGATAGCTTCTTATCAGAAGCTGCACATCATAGCGACTAAATTATTACGTGCGAGTAATAATTTGGTAGAAAATACAGCGTTTAAATGTTACTGTGATTGTTTTTATCTAGACGGTATTTAAGTTTAGATACTTTGGCCTATGCTGCAATAAGACTGTACTCCTATAATACCCATATGATGAGGTAGCAGTCTCGAAACCATACATGAAAAGTCATGTATTTTTCTTTTCTGAGTGCGTAGTCAACGTTTTTTCTTTGATTGAATAAATTACTATTACTAATTCTTTTCTCGACGAAATGAGTAGCGGTACGGTTGGGTCTACAGGCGAAAGAAAATGCGTGTCTAAAAGAGAATATTTCGGAAATTGCTCCCACAGCGTTGACGCTAATGGGAAGCGTAAATTCGGTTTATTTGGCTATGAAGAGAGTGATTTTCCGAATCATTCCGTTTTAATATGAATAAATATGAATATTCTAAGAGTAGAGATACATGTTGGCTCAGGCCTGGTAACAGTTAACTATATTAACTGGTAACTAATGGTAACTTTTGCACCTCTTCCCCCAGTTAGTCCAATGAGTAAAACCAGTAAATATTTTTTCTCGAAATCTTGCACTCAAGGTATTTTTCGTTCTTGTGATGAATAAAAAAGAGGTGAGATGTAATGACAGAAATGACGTTCGTATGGCAGTTCGTATACTCGGCTTCAAACGAAATTTTTTTAAGTTTTGGTATGTTTAAATGTAAAGAAGACTACAATGATTCATAGTTTAAAATTGATCAATTAATTTTAAACTATGAATTATTATAAAAACAAACTAATTTATTCCTTTGCTGTTTTCCTCTTTCTTGCACGTAAAATTTTACAGATCTTGCTGTGTGGAGAAAGAGAAAATAAATTCATATCCTAAATTGAAGAAAAGTTCGTAATTTTTCCATAGTTCAGTTTCGATTAATTTGAACGAATTTAGGAAGAATACTTCTTATACTTCCTTTTACACAATTCTGTACGGCGACGAATGCCTTCAGTGGTTTTACAAATCTTTATATTTTTAAATGAAGGTTTATCACAAAATAACGTCTTCGGTTAAAATGTTACATTTGATAATTTTTCCCCAGTCAATAAGGCCAGTAACATTTTAAACGGGGGTGATATTTTTTGCAATGAAGAACATTTTGAAATATACGTTTCATGTCAAATTTTATTAAGAAACCGCGAGAAAAATGGGATGAATTAGCTTATGAGTAATAGCACCATTTAATAGAGAAGTGACGCGGTAACCGCAGCTACGTGTAATACCTAAATAAAGGTCAGTAGTACAACATGATTTACAAAATGAAGCTAATCTAATGAACGCGTGCTGGAAGCCTTTAAGGGCGATGAATGAATGTCCACATGAGAAGAGCCGTGAAAAGAGGAGAGGATAAAGAAGTGTCTCAATTCCTAGGCGGTGAGTAATTGATGTGTGAGGAGGAGAAAAGGAAAGCAGGGGGAGAGGGGAAGCGAAGAAAAGGCCGTGGTGAGGATATGGGTGCGATTAGCAGAAAGGAAGATCTGCCGACGAGGGGATTGAGAAGGGAAGTGTGGGTGGCGACCTCGATTCCCAACTGTGGAAGAGTTGAACGGCAAAGGGCGAGACGTGCAGACGAGAGGAGAAGGATATTGCTTAAGAAATGAAATTTGGAGGAGAAGAATTCGTTGTATGGAATGGCAGATATACGAATGATTGGAAGCTGAGTTTATTAGCAGAAGAGGGTAAAACATTTACCCAGGTCTCATTATCTAGGTCGCATCAGATGATGCTATCGTGGTTCGCACCTCCGCTGTTTGACCTGAGAGCGGAATTCGCGATTTATCAGACAAGGGCACATTTTTTAAGTTCGCTGGGACTGGATGTATTTTATCTTAAGATTATCAGTAACTGTAAATTATTTTTAAGATACCGAACAGTTAATTCGATAATTTCCACGTTCGTAATTCACAATTAATGGGAACGGGCGAACTTTCAAAGACACCAGTAAAAGTCTTTACTGCCACAGTAATAATTAGTACTCCAAGTTTGAGTACCACAATGTACTCAAACTTGGAATATTTTTCTTAAATCGACGAATTAATTTAACTGAAGGCCGAACTAATAAATGCATTATGTTCATGGAATTTTATTGACTAAAACCAATTAAGGGATTATTTAGCCGGTTAAGAGATGATTTACACAATCTAAGCAAAGGGCATTCAACAAAAATTGTTCGCCCCATACATAGAGGTTGTAATAAAATTGTTTTAAACATAAACTATATTTGCGTGGTTCATGTACTGAGAGTGAGTACTTTCAAAGAGAAACAGAATACCTCAGGATATTACTCCTAAATTATTTTGAGGAAACCCCTTGGGCAATGGTAATAGTTAAACATAAAACATATTGCGTGAAAATATAGGAGTGAAAGAAAAAATATTATTTAATCTACTGCTCATCTAAAAGCATGCAGACGTTAACAGCTAACGAGAATTGAAAGAATTTCGATAAGAATAAAAGGAAAGAATTACAGGGTACTTAATATTCTGTTTGGAGGCTTTGTCCACAATGTGAATAGGAAGTAATTTGCTGTAACTTCAGTGTCTTGAGATGAATCGGTCATTTGTTTCTTCAGTCTAAAAACATACGCATATTTTATCACGTTTTTCTCCTTTTCAGACTAAACAAAATAATTTAGTTTTTAATCTGTGTAAAAAAATCCACAGATGCTTGAGATTTGTATTGGATTCACATCCGCCAGCTGTAAGAAAGCACGTCAGACTCTTCCATCTACTATAATAAAGAAATATTCATCAACTTTTCTCTGTAATGACAATTTTAGAACACTTTGCATTAACTCATGAAAAGCAAAATGAGTTTTCGTCGATCCAAACGATTTATTTTGTAATATTAATGAAGGCTCCTCTTAATAACAGATATTAATACCTCGGAAAAACAGACAAAAATTCCCAGTCTGTAGTTAATACGTCAAATTCAAACAACGATTTCTTCATTATTTTCTATGAATATAAGCTGTAATGAGGGCGGGGAAGAGGGGCCCAGAGCGCAAATTAATTGGAAGTTGCAACATGGAAGATTTTAATTTGTCGAAGTCGAAACTCCTGAAAAATGTCCTCTTTTTTTTTGGATCCTCTCAAATTTTGAACATGAAAAATATTCTCAATTTAGTGCTAAAGAAGAGTAAATTATCGATCCTGCTGTACAGCCTAGAAGTTTGTAAATAGATGATAAACAATTTATCAAAGAAATTTGCAATTTGGAACACCACGTATCTTCAGTTTTAAGTTTAAGCTGAGAAAAATCTCCGAATTTATTTGGGAATAACTCTGAAAACCTCATAATTTCTTCTTTAAAGTATCCTTCGAAAGGTTATATCGTAAAACATTTTCTCTGGGCACCATGATACTATACCCAAGGTAGCACCTTCTCTACCCAAATTCTACAGCAATGACAAATGATTATTAGTATCGGTGATAGACAAGTAAATAACTTGACTTATTTATTAATTTGAAATTTTTGATGCTCAGGGAAGTTCCCATAGAGCAACACAAAAAAATAAATAATGTAAAAGTACAAAAATGTATGGAAATTCAAAAAGAGAAGCTTGCCTACTAATCAAGAAATCGACTGGCAGCTTACACGGTGATCTGCGATTGCCTAGAAGCGCTCTATATGGCCAGATTTCTCAAACAAATATCGGCGTGTCTCGTCTGCGTTCTCTTCCACTTCTTATTCCATATTGTAAAAAATGTTTTCACTATATAATTTGGAATCTCGAGGGCAAATGCGTTGGATTCCTCAGCGTAGGGAACGCCCTCTACCCCCGCACAGTGGAGTCCAAGGCCGAATGAACCCTAAAGCCACGCATAATTTCCTGCTTATCAGCTGTGGCGGGAGGGGTCTTAATCTCCCGGCTAAGTTCACCGAGTTGACTTCATTTTCTTCGTCATTACTTAGGTGGAAGTCAGGGAAACCTAGTCCATTTCCAGCACCCATTATATTCCTATATAATTACCCGATTGTTCTACGTTAACGAAGACAGAGAAACCCGTTATAATTTCAGACAGAGATTTTGCTTCACATGGAATTAGGTCAAACCTCAAACCCCTCGGCCGAAAGCTTAAAATGTCAAACGGAAACAACGTGAAGCTTAACCCAAAACATTTCAGTTGAGCCGAAATTCGGACCTCTAGCGTCGATTTAAAACGTAGTTCTACTAGGAAAAGCCAGTGACTCATGAGGAAAGGGAGTTCCTCAGCAGATTTCGATTAAGGAAGGACACCAGCCGCAAAGATAAATGTTTCCGAAAGAGATGGTCGCGGAAATTGATATCTCTGTTTACGATCGCGTTTTATTTCAACTAAGTTTGCTTGCGGCATTAAGGTGTCCATCAGGCGAGGATTTAAATATCGAATTTTTCGCCAAAATTTTGCGGTATATGCGCTCAGAAGTACCGATGTTATATTCAGGAACTATCTTTATATATGATAATATCAAGTCAATTCAAGCTTCCGTTACGCCAGTTTTCTTAATTGGTTAAGTAATTCCAAAAGATAACATGAGATACAATGAGTCGCAGTCCACATTAATCTATTTAAATCGAAGTATCTATGAATCTACGAGGCATAAAGAACGTTCAGAGGATTAATTAAACAGAGAATAATTTGAGTAGGGTATATTTTTCACAAAGGAGTGAAGTCTTCGAGAATTTTACAAATCTCGAAATCTTACGTATTTGTGGCCCCTCTGGCTTTCCAGTGAATAACTTGTTGATATAGCGGCTTCACCACTCAACTTTCCATAAATTATGTAAGTTGATGAGTAGGAAGTGGATTCCGTTTAAATATTTTAGTCAGAAGAAGGAAGTTTCAACGATTTACTTTCCATCATACTTGAAAAAGACCGCTGCTCAAACGCAAGCATTCATATGGCTTCCATGATATTGCAAGAAAGAAGGGCAAGGATACTGGACACAAAGTGGAAATTAAACATAACCGGACGACGTAAAAACGAAAATTCCTCCCGGTAAATAGAAAACAAAATCCTCCACCAAGTCCGTCACGGTTGACAGATAGGGTGGGACCTGTAGACTGCAATGACCATTGTGGAGGAGAAGAAGAGAAACAGGGGAGAAGAAAACGGGCTAGACTGGTAGCGAGGGGCGTAAGGAGATAGCAGATGTGAAAAGTGAACAATGGATGGCATTGTTTTCCAATTGCTGGAGATGAATCCCGAGCGGGGGACGTCCATATGGGACACGATTTTAGAGACTTCCACGTGAATACCGTAATAACGGTGAAGGAAGTCCAAGGCGGAGAATGACTGCGCGGTCAAGGATCGGTGAAAATGAGAGGCGATCGAGTGAGAAGAAGAAAGAGGGTGAGAGAGATGAGGGGAGAGAAAGACAGAGGAAAGGGTTAGATAGAGTAGGGACCATTTATCTATGGAGTTCATCGAGAAATGCATATAGATGTATCATGGCATTCTATTTGAATATGAAACTCAATGCCTGATAAGCTACTGGTGGAAAGTACACTTTCGAAACAGCACAGAAGACGCATGAACCTCTGTTGGCTGAACTACACAAGGCTCTAAAATGTGCGAATGAGGACGGGCGATTTGACATGTGGTCGCCGTTTATCATTTTCCTTATCGTTGATCATTCCAATTACAAATAGTGAGTTTATTCTGAGACTTGTTTAATTAATGATCACATATCGATTGTTTCAAATGGTTGTACTCAGAATTAATTAAAGTTTTTCGTCAAAAGTATAATAATTTTGAACGAGAAATACCGGAAATATTACGTGTTCGAATTCACAATAACATTCCTGACAGCTGTCACAATTCGTTACTTGTTGAATTATAAGTTGACAGGAAAATTTCGAAAATCAGGGAAATTTATTTTGATTTAATATTTGCAATGAATTTAAGTATATGCTGTCAATGAAAGGTAATGTTTAGACCGTAAATTATTTTGTAAATAGTGGAGAATGGGAAGGGGTAGCAGCAAAGTACACTAGGCCTCTCTCTAAGATCTATATATCTTTGGGAATGATACAGGGGTTAAATTGAGTTTCCCATGTAAATATATTGACTAAAATTCCAAAATCCACGTCTTACTTGCCTCGCTAAAATGTGAACCGAATATATACTTTTTAAAACTTGAATTAACTTCTTCAGAACAAGTTATTTTATTTCAGGCGCCAAATTATTTATTTCGAAAACTTGTCTGATTTTTCAGATAGAGGGATGATTGACATTGACAAACTTGCAATTTTCTCGGCCATTCATACTACGGATTTTAGAAAGAGGAGGAATGGACCGAGCTGACATTTCCTCTTTAAGTGAAGAACCTTCTCAAAATCCTTCGTAAAAATTCTTCCGTTTGCTTCTTTCACTTTCCGGAGGCTTACGTAGTTATCTACTTATTTTGATTTGGATTTTCAGTTGTGCGCATAAACGTGCTAATTTAAATTACTATTTAGGCATTTATAATTTAAATACCTATTATAAATACCTAAATACCTATCCCCTTATACATGCAATAACAAATATTTCGATCGGAGAAATCGATATTTCTGGAATCTTTTCAATTCAAAATATGCTTCTCTTCCCTTCTCTTATGAGTACAGCCGTCTTGATGGCGTGCAGCGATTGAGGTGATTAAGACTGCGTGCGGTAAGGTTACAGAATAAGGCTGACTTGGGTCTTGTCACGTAAGACTAGCGGTAGTCATGGTAACTATTGCCATGTTGACTAACAAAGACCTCTTGGAATAAGATTTCGCAAGTTTACAACCCTTTGGAGAATGTTAAATTGCCCCCAAATATTTTTATAGTTATTGCCACTAAGAATCATATGGGCAAAATCATGAATCATTCCATCCAGATAACTGAACTTGACTTTCTATTTACTCAACGAATTTATTTGCTGTTTACTTTTTTTCCTTAGATTATTTAATTGGTCAACCAAACGTTTTTCTTTTCGGTGTGATTTATCTTCTGATCTTATCTTTAATGTTTCTTACTACTTCAAGAAAAATAAAAGTTGCTAAGAATTTCTCAACTGTGATAAGATCTTAACTATGACATATTATCAAGTGAAAATTGTTCCCAGTCTAAGAAGTCATGAAGGTTCTTTTTGTAAGAAGGAAAAATCTAGAAAGCCCAAGCCGATTACGCGGTCGTTTACCAAAGGAAGAAGAATTTAAAACCGTAAGACTTTCTCGTAGATAGAATCGTAGGTAGTAGCCAGCAACGTTTTCAGTTCTGTGAATGCTATCTGAGATAAATCGCAACAGAAGTCAAAGTCATCCACTTGCTCGATTCCTAAATTGACCGAGTGGTACGGAATAATAGATTATCACTCATTCAATTATAAACTCTATAACTCATCTTAATTAAGTGCTTACGATCGTTGGGTCAAAAATAGTACATATTTTTCACACAGGTACATCGAATGATAAGAAATACATGATGTCGCTATTCAAGATTGTCATTTCCAATTTTCGAGTGAGCATGAAAGACCGAAATCGGACATTCGCAGGTTTTAAACAATGAAGCAATGTTATACCAGATCAACTACATAGAGACCAATCATCTAGAACCTGAATTTTCTTCTATTTTTCTTTGCCCTTTGCATGCAACATAGTTAAAAGTTCAGAAGTAATATGTAAGGGAGATAAATAAGAACCAACATTAATTACATTTGTGAAGCCTGAAAATTTTTCTTTCGCTAAAAATCTGTCTTATTAAAATTTACTATCTACTAAATGCGGAAAAAAACAAATGTTTCCAAGAAAAAATATTTAGTGTTTATACACTTCCAATAATCTTAAAGAATCCAATTTTTTACAATACTTCATTAGGAGCAATTGTCCTGTTTATAAATATAGTTCACGGCAATCACAAAAAAACTGAAATCAGCATTGGAGAAAGCGCAAATGTTGTTTTTGTTATTATAATCAATTACATTGACAGATTTTCGCTGGACTGCTTTGACACAATCTGATATTTTATAAACAATGGGATTAACATATTTATAAGTATGGATCTTTATTCACGATGGTTTTTCCTCTTAAAAGAAAGCGATCTTACTAAAAGCCCCCACACGTGTCCAGAAATCCTTTTCGAAATAACTTCAAAAATTTTGTGGGAACTTGGAATCGTGAAACCTTTACTTACTAGGTATGAATTATATCGTTTACTTTATGAAATTAAAAATCTTCAGCTCGACAGCGGCAACTGTTTTTTATTTTCAGTAACTAGGAATCAGCTACTCAATCGACATTAAGCGCCACTGAAAAATTATTTCAAGCGGCGAAATGAATAAAAATTAAGTTAAAAGAGCAATCAGAATGCATCCAAAATTAACTCGGTGAAAAATAATACACATAGATGGCCGATTGAGTGCAGAAGACTCTTTCTACGATAATTCGGTCAAATTTAATTGGAATCGTACGACCGGGAAAACCGGCTTCTATATATCCTCGACGGATTCCTTCTTAAACTTCTCTATGACAAAACGGGAAGATCGACGTATTTCGGAGTGTTGCTGGCGAAAATCATGAAGCAACAGGATATCGCAAATCTGTACAAGAGGCAAGGGACGGATTATAAGTGCGTTGCAGCGCTCCGTCGGATTGCTGAGAAGAAAGCACGCGAATAAGAGTGGGGAGGAGGCGGGGGAGTGGCCCGTGGGATAACAGTGGCCCAGTGCGGAGCAAACGGTGTTGCGGCAACGTCGCGTTAGCTGTCGATTGTGGCCGCGAGGCGAACGCAATCGTGTGCCGCGTGGGAGGAGGGGGCCTTAGGGAAAGGGTAAAATCGGAGTAAAAATAATGCGGGGCAGGAAAACTCTTTAGGACTGAAATTAAGGCACGGTGTTTGAATGTATAATTTAAATAGATTTTTACTAAAGTTCACTATAGGGCCCTGTATTATAATGATTCGTTAAAGCTCAAGTTAGTATTGCAGTTTATCTGCATTATATATTATGGTACAGCATTCATATTACCTATAATCTTCACTTTAACTCATTATCACGATGTGTTATAAAGTGAAAATTAATTAAAGTCCATTTTGGCTATACATTGTAATACAGCACGGAAGTCTTCAAAATCCACTCGTAACTTACACCACTTCTGAGGTTACGAAGGATGATGAACTAAATAACTTAAACATGCATACGATACTGAAGACGAATTCTGAATACATGACTCTCTTCAATGTATTCATTCAATATTATTATTTATTCGTATTTATCTGTTCATTTAAATTTGTTCGTGTAATTTTTATATGGAGTTCGACCTCAAATACAGAACACGGCGGTCAAACACTAACCGAAAACACATTTCGGGAGCCTAAAAGACTTTTATCCATATAAATCGAGAGAAGTCTTGTACGCCCTTTCACTCGAGTGATTGCAAAAAAGACTACAAATCAAAAGATAAATACATGAACAAAAAAACCTTCATAGGTTATTCAGCGGTTGCTGGATTAAAAACATTTCCATTCGAGAAAAATAGTCGTGGATGTGAAGGAGAGAGTCAGCCTGTCCATGCGAATCGTCCACACTAAATTTCCGCAGTAGCAGGAGAACGTGATGGAGAAAAGGAGAGTGGGGTCGAGAAGAAAGGGAGGGGGGAGGTGAGCGAAACAGGAAGATCTGGAGATCAGAAGAGTTCTTCTCCGCGCAATTCTCCTCTATTCTGGTTTTTCAGTCTACCGTTCTTCGCCAATTCCCGTTACAAAGGACTCGAGACCTTGAACGCCGAAAGACAAGACTTACGGGTAACTACACAATGCCTTTAAAACATCTATTAACTTTTAATCGAGAGTCTCCCTAACTCAAATTGCCCTTCCCTTAAGTAACCTTTGAAGACGTAATGGGATTATTCGGGAGTTGCATTGGCTTTCCCCCTCTGATTGATTCATAATCTCTGCTCTTAAGCAACTGACATCCTGAAAAGTTATTGGCACATTAGACAGATGCACCAGTCATTCCGCAATTTCCACGATGAAGTACTTCGTATTCGAAATCTTTGCTTAATTTCCAACATCAGCGACGAAAGTTCCTCCGCGATATATGAAAGCTAGTTAGAAAAAGGCCCTCTACCAAATTGTAACGACATTTAAATTATTTTACATCTCTCATTTCGTAATGAAATGCAGTTTTATTACGTTATAGAAATCAATTTTAATGAATGACTTTCCGAATAAACTGTAATTCAGTTTCTCGAATTGGTTCGTTGATTCCTTAGATTACAAAACCAATTCATCCGGGAAACTCTGGAGGTGCAGTCAAGACAAAAAGATGCTATAGCAACACGTGCAAAGATTTCACGAGGGAAAATTCCAACTGATTAATTCTCAAATTTAAGAGGGTGAAACGATCTCGAAAAGAATTACGAAACGAAGCCAAACAGGAAGAAAGAGTTTTCACGACTGTTTCGCTATCGTGCTCATAGAGAATAACGTGAAAGCTAACAATAAGGAGATGATTGTGCTTCAAGGGGGGCAAATGATCCTTTCAACAAAATTAAAAAGAAAAATATGGCAAGTTCACTTTCCAGCTTCTCAGATTAGAGCAATTTAATTCCATTGAGAAAGTGATCAGTCTTCACGGCGAGGATCCCAATTGCATGCAATACCATTTTCTGATGAAATTTCCACATCACAACTTTTCTGGCAAGACCGCAACAAATAGTGGAGTTAATTGCCAATAAGATTGGATTAAGGCAGCAGCGATCAAATTATCGAACTGTTATGGAGGAATTCTGTACTGATCTCTAATCTCTGGTAACATATACGTACTATACACGGAAAGAGACTTCAACGAGAGAGAAGAGAGGATACTCATATTGCGAAACATCGAATTGACTCAAGGAACAGTTACACGGGGAAAACAAAATACAAAGAAATCGCTTGAAGTAGACGATAACCTAGATAACATGCATGAATTCGTAAATAAAAATATATGTATGGTTGTCTACTTGGTATTCGAGAAAGAGAGATGGCAAACATGAAAAAGAAAGATACGGGCAAAATAAGGTTTATTGAGCAAACAAACTTTTTTTAAGTTTCCTCCCGCGAGATAATCTATGAGAGTTCTAAAGGAAATTCTCTGGAAAATTTTCAGTTATGATTTCAAAGGAGATAGGTCAAAGTGAGATTTTATCGAGTTGCCACAGAGGCTTTCGGAATAACCTTTGCAACGTAGAATTTTCCTTTTAGTTGCTTCCAAAGTAGGCTGCTGAATAGTATTTAGTAGTACCAACCAACCAGTTTTTATGGACCCTTGTAAATCAGTTGAATAGATCCCAGCCCGTATCTAATTTAATATTCTTCGTTCTGGACTGTTGAAAATATGAATTCACGCTCATAAAGACGAAAATTAAGGTTGCAGGTTACGACCCAATTACTTCAAATTTCCTCATCTTCAAACTCGCTTGTCCATCATTTTCATCTACAAGGATAGTTTATTATCAAGGAATTTTTTTGATGGAAGGGCTCCCTGTTGTCCCAGAGGGTAGCGCGCTTGCCTTTGGTAAAACCGTTCCTGGTTTGATTCCCATATGCGCGAAATGACCTGTCGTCGAATCACTTCTACAATACTACTAGATTTGTTGATGCCGAGATGATTCCATCTGCTTGATATCTTTCGTATATTACCGATAAACCAAATTTCAGCGGCGATATATGAAGAAAATCCAGCAATTCCTGATTGATTTGTACGATTACTGAGTTGAGGTGAGATGTCATCGACTCCAGAACTGAGTAAGTGCACGGCAGCATAACAGAAGAAATCATTTCCTTCCTGAAATTCTTCAAAATAACCTCTTTTGGAGTACCAGGTTACTTGTGTGTTATGCCTCTAGACTAGGGGGATTATGGACCCAGCGCTTCATCGAATAAAAAATTGGACGGTTTTGCCGCCTTGTGACCCAATATTACGGTGATAGGCACTCTTTATCGTAATCGAGCCATCGAGAAAAAGCTAAACGCTGCGCTTTCACTGTTGAGTATCTTAAACGAAGAGGATCGTTATACGAGATTATGTGAGATCATTTGTTACATCATGTAAATGATGGATTAGAGCATCAGGCAGTTCTTGAACTAGCTGTAGTCATTTTTGAATCGAAAACTGAGTTCTGCATCCTACTTCAACGAATCTGCTCCATAGTTTGTTTTGAGTCGCAATAGGGTGTAAATCTTTCCCATTTTTGAGAAAGAGGCATCGTAAACCGTCGCTGTTTGCGATCCGTAAGTTCCGTACGCTACCCGAGTGCAAGAAAGTCACCCTCCAAAGCACCAAAGCGTCGGCCAATGAGGAACTACCTCCGCGAGCATTCTCCCTTTCTCTCCTTCCATCGCGCTTGAGCTACGGTTCAGAGTTGCGGGAGGTGAAATGCCGTCTCGCGGATACACTTTCAAACCAGCGCAAAGAAAGGGTAGCCCTCCGCAAACCAGAAAACCAACGTGTGCGAGTCCCAGGGCTGCTGCGAATTATTTCCCTCCCCGACCTACTTCCCCCATCCGCTCCTCAGGCACGGCGGATGGGCAGAGCGAGCGGTTCTTGGGGGGCAAAGCGCGCAGGGAAAGGGATGTGGGGGAGGCGGGGGCGGGGCGAGGTCGGAGTAACCGAGCGGAGCCGCGTATCGAGATCGAATGGTCGTTTTCCGATGAGGACCTTGTTTTTGCACGTGATGTCCTTCGTTTTGCATATCCTATAGCCGGCTCGCTTAACCACATTTATTCTACTAGCGAATGCGTAATCAGCGAAATTTTTTATTCCATTGAAGTTACTCCTCCACAGCTCACTATTTTGGACAAGCGTGACTTTAAGTACGAGAATATAGTCCGGAGATGGAGAACCAAAGTCGCTGACAATTAATGTACACGTCGAAGGCAGAGCCGTATAAAGGGCATTCATCACTCGACAATCAGTAAAGTCAGTCACGTTCGCCGGTGCATAAAATGTTCCTTTTGTCGCTATTTGACTCCGAAGAGAACTCAGAAAGCGGAAAGCACGTTGTTATTAGGCGACGAAATCGTCGGCGGAAAGTTTCACGGATTGCTTGAATTAATGATAAAAATTGAAATATTTAACATGCGAAGAGTTTGCATAACTAGTAAGACTACCTCGTATGTGTAAATAAAAACTGCGGATTACGGCTAGGATTTCATGCTTGGTTTACGATTGAAAGTGCGTTAATCCCAGTGGATTTCCTATCTTATTCTTATTATTTACTACATTATGAGATCTACAGCGCAATTTTAGACGTTTAAATTCTTTGCACATTCCAGCTAAAGGACCTTGATGTTGGAATTCAGATATTAACAGATGAAAGGAAACAAATTTCATTAAGGCTAGAAAAATCATACAATCGAGGTGCTCTATAAATGATGGTCTTAATTCTTTTAACCTTATATAGGCCCACAATACTCTGTATGAATTGTTTGTGGATCCAAGTTTATTACTCATTATCAAACTATTTATACTGTAAATCCAAAGATCACAACGAGCTCTTCCTCGATGTGATATTTTTCCGATTTCCCGAAATTTCCGCAATGATGCTAATGAAATAACACTAGGGTGTTGGGGCGAAGAGAAACCCTGAAAAGGTTGCCTAAATAATACGGCGTACAGAAACCACTAAAGAATATTTTGCCAAATCTACGCCTCACTACAGTTCAATTCTTCATTTTCAAAACCGTCAACGATAACATTACTGCTATATATATATTGGTCAAAAAGGGATCTAGAAATTATTCAAAGAGAAGAGGCTTTTAAGAACTCATTTTAATTAACAATAATTCTAGTGCCTTCATTCCCTACAATTAACTTTAACGATGCCATTTTGTTTAGAAAAGTCCAATAGAGGTAAAGTAACTGTAGAATCATTGTTAGCTCACTGTCAGCTCCTTGTTACGCCACAAGGAATTTGTTTTACAAATCCCATAATGGGCGATGTCTCCCTCTGGATCCGTAAATGTGGTCACAGCATCAAAGTATGTAATTAACTCGACAAAACGTAGCTAGATGTGTGCTGCAAGCTTGAATATGGATTTTCATTGAAAGTTGGTCACATAAGTTCTTCAACGGTGTATAATGGCGTGTGAAAGGTGACGTGAGAGATAAATTTTCACCAAGTCGCAGCATTCTGTGTATGTACCTCTCGTATTTAAATGCAAATCTTCCAGCCGTTACAAAAACTGTCCGAAATTTAGGTCGGATTCCTAAATTCAATTTGTAAAATGAGGAAACTGCAAGAACAAGAGAATTCACTCGGTAAATTGGATCACTTCTTAAAATTCTAATTTCCATTGCGCTAGTTCCACGTAGCCAAAAGTGTCACTCTTAAGATCATCAAAACATTCCTGTAGTGTTAATGGAGGGTGGAGTTGAGTTCCTGCCAAGAATGAAAGCGGTCACGTTTTGCTACATAAACTTTTCCCGAGATCTCGGTGCTGCGAGTTGCTTCTCGATTGAAGAGGAGATGACTGTAGATTTCTTCCAAATAAGGGTCATAGTGAGGGCGTGGGTAACCTAGAAATCTCCCTCACCTTAACTCAGTAGGCCCAAGAATTTGGAGCACTTACGGTAAGAGTAATCACTGTCCGCTAAACACGCTGGAAGTCATTGAATCAAATTTTCGAGTGGCAGGCTTCTTTTTTAGGGGCCATACTTACAACATTGCATAAAAGAAATAATTTGTTTGCACGCATTGCAGGATTTCCTGCAAAAGAGCTTCTAGATTGTAGCGTTGTCTATTTTACAAAAATAGGAACTTTAGATTCGATAGGAAGAGCTAATAAGAGACCTCCCCACACCAAATGAGATATAACGTCGATAGTAATTATTACTATTTAAATAATTATTGAGTTTTCGGTATACCTTAGGAATAATTGAACAGAGATACTAAAAATAACCCATTAATATAACTTTAAGCGTAATTTACAGCTATAATTTTATATAAGTACTTTTAGGCAAAATCTTGACTCTAAAATTCATGGACGTCAACGATGGAGAAATAAAAGCAAAACATTGTGAACTAAAACAGTAAAACGCAACAATGCTTCCTCTTCATAAATCTCCAGCAAGAGGATATTACAATGAAAATGATGTGGGAATAAAACTTTTAAATACCAAGATGAATGTGACACAGGTATTGATTAGAGTTCAAATAATTTAAAAGCAAATGATTTTAATTTAAGAAGAGGTATTTGTGGAAATATTGAACGCTATGTCATTATTGTCAAATCATACAATGGAATTAACACGGTATTGAAATCCCTTAGTAAGGCACCTAATTATCCCCTTCCAAAATACTTCCATGCGTCCTTGCTTTGGGTAGCAAGGCCCCTCACGTTACCTGCCACTCATGAAAGCCCTTGTATGTATCATTGGACCTCTTTCGCATAACGCCTTCCCGGCGCATGGCGCCATCGGTAATGCCAACCTTCCAAGGACCTCGTACCTTATCTACGAGTGCGATTACTTCTCAAGCTATGCCCATGCTGAACCTAAATTTACTTTCTTCATTCACTGCCAAAAAAATTCATTACGCAACAGCAGTAACGAAAACCACTAAAACGCATCAAGAGTGAATAACCCATAAAAATCCCCGGAATGTGTAAAACTTGGCATTAGTTTTTATAAGCAATAGATATTTAGGTATTGCCATAATAAATCTTTTACTTGCATTCCTCACTTATTCTAGAACTCGATTTAATGCTAAACCTTAGATGTTCTCACTTTTATACTCACCAATTCGAAGTGAAATATGTGATATCTATGAAAAGATATTCTCATGTATATGCGATGGTAAGCAGTGTTTAAACCTTGAATATGCAAAAAAATCCATTTCCATCGTAGCTTCGAATGAAAATAAGATCAAAAGGTTTTGAGCTTGTGTAAAATAGCGTAAGGTGGCTGATCTAAAGCCGTGTATTAAGACTTCATTTCATCAAATCAGTAGTATGCACTAGCCCCTGAAATTAAAATCTTCGCAGCCCTTTTACGAGTGTAAGATTGTATTACATTATCCAAAAGGACTTGCAGCAATCAAACAAATCAAAGTATGCTTCTTTATTTAACTGCATTATCAATAAAGAATAGTATTTTTCTCGGTATTATAAAGCCACACATGCCTATGTATTAATTGATCGATTAGAACGTAGAACATAGCGATAAATACGTAAGAGATTGTTCTTCAGATTGACATCATCTTAAAGTCTATTTTCCAAAATAAATGTACATCGATAAGTGGATATGAGCTAATGCTACGACAATGCTTACTCGATCAAGAAGAATTATTTGAGAATGTTTAACGGTGGATGAGCTCTACATTGTTTTCAGTCATTTGCAAGAGCTCAAATTTTATGGACACCACCAGAATTTTGTTATTACTTGCGCAGCAGTGATAGAGTTCAGAAAGTTAAAGCGGGATATTCGCGCAAGCAGTGTACCGAAGAGAAATTTTAGAGTAACTCAAGAAAGCTTCGGGAGTAATTATTATGTTAATCGTTCCATGAAAGCGTAATGTAGCACTTTCCAAGAAGCAAGCGTTCGCAAAAATATCCAGTACATTCTGAAGCTATTTAGTAATCGTTACAGCAGGTGTGTGAATTTAATTTTCAGTCGGTGAAACATCTGTTATGGTAGGCATTGGAATCGTAAAACAAATTCTTTTACATTTTGCAAAGAAAAATTCCGTAATTAAACATCTTTATTTCACTAACGCTTTAAACGATGAAAACATTTAATTGTTACAAAACTACTTCAACTTAAACCGATAATTTTCCATTACTGTATTGTTGCACAAAACTTTTTCTCGCAAGAGAAAACGGCTCCTAGTACTACACTGAAAAATTCTGTAATGTCGCATTGTCTTCTACTATGGAATGTTTTTTCGAATATTCTAGTTAATTAGGCAATGTTTTAACTTTAATACTTATTTAAGGTAACAATCATTGCCAGAATTTTTATATCGAGAAAAAACACAGCAGCACTAGAATATTTAGAATTCAGAATGCCTATTCTTATTAAGAACTCATTTCCCATGAGTGGTCTAACTAAAAGTCTCTATGAGTAAATTAAGATGTAGCTGGCGTGGTCACGCGAGAACTGCGTGCTTTATTCCTCACTGATATAATTGTTTTCACTTTACCACTGCGGAAAAAATATAAACAGAGATAAAAATAAAAGAAGGAGAAATTAAACTAGAAACAGACAACATCAGATAGTAGCGTAGTTCCGAGAGAAATCTACGCTTAGCATAGTCATGGGACGAAGTTCGTTAGAAAAGGAGAAACCCAGGAATTTACCCTTTCCCGTATCTTAATTCGTACATAAGAATAATATCTAAGCCAAATCTTTCGTCGGAAGTCTTTTCTACCAGTCGCTTACGAACCTGACTGCGATTTTAATTTCAAAACCTAAGTTTACGGTGACATTTACTTCAGTTGAAGATCGTACGTAGCTTCCGTAATGGGGATACTGCAGGCTTCTTCTACGTTTTAATTAGCTGGTATGCTTGCATTTCATTAACAAAATAAAATATTACTATGTATAAAACAAGATCGTGTGATTTAAATTAGTTATTCAGAGTATGACTAATTTTTGCATACCAGCTCCGGTAGCATTGAAAATTAAACGCAAATTATAGTCCGGAAAAGAAAGCAGCTCAATTAGTTTATCGTTCCATGTCGTGCTGTTATTGATTCATCACAAGAATTTGAGAATGGGTTATTAAGCGTAATATTTCCGTTGGTTTTCCGAAATAATCACTAAATTTACTGACATTTTAAAATTAAAAATAAGGAACATACAGCAAGCCAAAAATCTAATATCCATGAAATAATATCTTTTTCTTAGAAAATACAAAATCTACTATGAAAATCCTTCACATCCAAAAGTTTAATTTTAAAAATACGGTATTGCCTATGGATGAAACTATTAGGAGGACCAATTAAGCAACTCAACAAATTAAGCAACATAAAGTACTATTCAAGCAATTGTACTTAAGGAAATAAATAGCTATTATATGGAAAATTCGGCAATGATTAACGTTTCACTTGAAAAAGAATCCTCTTCGTAAGAGAGGAATGAGTAGACAATAAGCTCCAAAAGTTAAAGTCACTGACCGTCTTTATATCCCTCAATTATACATTCTAAGAAAGTAACGTAAAGAATGAAGACCAATATATATTTATTCTTGAAAAATCGATTAAAATTTCACTACGTCGGCCAACAACAGAATTAAAAGTAATAGTGAAATATCGGGCTTGGAATTGGAGCTGTTGTATAGGGACCCAAAGAATATACTCGGTAACCTTAACTATATTTGACACCTTGCCGAAAGAAAAATGGGCTCTAATTCCGTTACCAAAGTTATCGAAGGTAACTTACCTATTTCTATACGACGTGAAATGGTTTTGATGGGATCAAATGTTCCTGGAGCCAGAATTCTTGTTACTCATTTTTGATTAAGATGTTGAAAAGATATTTTTATTCTACGAATTGATTATCTTCCATTCATAATTATAATCCTGCATATAAATTAAACTCTGTAGATTCAAAAAGTTTTTTAAACAAAAAATTACTGCACATTAAACTTAAAGATTATTTCACGGAAATATAGCTCTACGAAGTAGTCTAGACTAGGCTCTACGAAGTAGAGTCTGCACCGTGAAATGAGTACAATTTCTGAGGAACTTGAACGAAAAAATTTATCTACGGAACATTTTTATGACATGCATGATATAGTTTTCAGACATCGAAGTTCACAAACATCAGTAATGTAAGTATAAAACGTTACAGTACATCATTCGAAATTCTTTGCCGTTATTTACCAAGATCTAATAGAAGAAGTTGGCCGAAGCTTCTAATTAAGTTGAGTTACCGAGTAGAGATGCAACGCCCAGTAAATTGACAACCATAGTTTTTTTTATAGTTTTTTCAACTTCGATGTCACATTCATTTAGACAAAGGGCAGTACAAACTGTGCGACGGCGGAGGGCCCCGCAGGGCCTAAAATATTATACTTCGAGAAAAATAATAACATTCACTGCATGAGACAACGCACCGGGCGCCGGTTATTCTTGGGCCAGCCCCGTTTAGACCAATAGGTATGATGGGCTGAAAAATAGGGTAGGTTTACTCTATGTCATAAAACCAAGATTAGCGGAAAGTGAAACAGAGGTGGGACAAGCAATCCGCGCTCATGTCGCCTACCGTTATTTACGTTTCGTAGTCAAGGTAGGGCGAGGAATGGCTGCTTCTGAAAGAATGCGGAAGTCCCAGTTCGATAAAATGCCGGAGGTTCCTTTAAGAAGTACAAAAAGTCCGTTTACAATGAATTCGTAACCATCCATGCATAGGGAGAAAGTACGTCAGCTTACGCTCAAGTCATTGCCAACAGAACAAACAGTGACCAATAGTCCTTTTCATACTACATAATGTAATCGCAACGCCAAAATATGTATATCTGTAGCACAAAATCCGGAGTTGGAGAGAAGTGCGCGTGAAAGGACTCACCCTGGGCCTCTCCGAGCGCGGCTGGAATCGCTCCGGCGACAGTGAGCAAGGCCCAGCAGAGACTCATCGCGGACGCCTTCCTGCAGCCCATTTCTCCGTAGATATCATCTGCGGCCTTTTTTCCACAACAACATCCGCAGCACCTTAATCCCGAATTACAGAGGTAACGTCAACTAGCACAAGATACTCCGAGGAACTGCGGGAGAGGCCGCCCAGCGCCCTGCCCTCGCCGACGTTGAGAAATCAACTGCTGCCTGCTGTCCGGACAATAACATAACAGCGCTTGCAGCGCCCACCGAGATGAAGAGGTCGCAATACGAACCAATCTGTCAAAGAGCGCTCATTCATACGTCTACATAATTCCCTAGTACGAAAGTTCTTAGTTATGTATTCTAGCCCCCGTGACGTATACGGGTATCTTCATGACTGGGGGTACGAGAACTAGGTTTGGGACCTGAGATTGTCTTCGACGAGCATTAAAATGTCTGATTAACTTTTTTCTTTTGGAAAAGAAACTTTACTTTCAAGAATTCCTATATATTTTTTCTAAGCAGAATTGAAAAATAAATTTCACTGTCAGCATAATGCTCCTTTTAAATTTTTAAGGGAGGATAACTTTTCTCTTTCAAATGACAATGCATTAGAATGACAATCATTAGATTAGATGATGACTTTATTATGCTAAGCTATGTGCATTTCTCCACCCTTGAGATCATATGATTTTACCCAAATAGCAAACTTTGAAAAGTATTCTTCATTTATTCATAATTCTTAATAAAAAATCTGACAAGGTTATACTTCATGATACTAAAAAATTAAAACTATGTTTAGAATGAAATATAAAATAAATGCTATTTAGTTAAAGCATTAACTTTCTATGATTGCAAAATCTACCCATCTAATTTTTTTTCAATTGAAAAGTAATTAAAATTTATTTCGAGAAAGGTTTGCTTGTGTATTTTTCATAATACTCTGTAGTAGCAATAATTTTAAAAGTGCCTCATCAGCTGAGGTCATTTTGCACTTAAGAGCTCCCACCAGGAATCGAACCCAGGACAGTTCACCAAAGCTGAACATGTTACCAGCATGGCTATCTGGAGGCCTTATTCCTCTGTATATGTTTCCATCACCCCTTAAATTTTTCTTGTTACCCCCATACATTTGGCTTAACTCAAAGATCAGTGAATGCAGAATCAGTAATTTATCAAAATTAATTACCTTATTATTTTTCATAAATCCAAGTGATTTATGATGACGACTCAAGTTTTTACACCCAAATATATGGAACATCTAAATAAAAGTGAATCATACAAATAATTATTTTGTAGAACTAAGCTACCTTATCCACTATACTCTATTTAAGAATATGAGTTATTCTTTCACTTAGCTCTGTTCTTCAAGCAGTAAAATAACTTGGATTAGTTGGGAGTTCTTTTAGAGCAATAAAGAAATGCTGCTTGATATTAGTTGAGACCAACATGGATTACATAGGTAAGTACACAGGAAATGTCGAGAAGAGTTGCATTCACAAGCAAGTGAATTTTCAAAATACCTTTACAAAAAACTGAGCATTGCTACTATACCACTTGGGGACAGTTAGGGAGGAGATTACAGATAAGAATAGTTTTACTTTACTTAAACTTTTCTTTCTTTCTCAGAAAATGAATTTAAATTCTCAAAAGTGATATTTACACACCAAGAAATTTTAAATTTTTGACTTATGGAAATTTTATTTACTACTTTGTTGCAGTCAGGTAAATCTAGGAATAAAAATCATATGGATGAATCCTGGCAATGGGTAGCATATTAACCAGCATCGAAGGTTGCCAGGGAGAAATAGGAGGCAAAGTAACCCAAGTGAAGAGTGTGGACTATAACAGCAATGCAGAGCAAAAGATTAGATAAATGGAAAGTAGTCCCAGAGAAGACTGATGAAAATAAACTGATAGGCAAAGTATCAAATATCACAAGAAAAACTGAGATGAAAAAATGCCTAGAATATTTCACTTTCTGGGCATATGATTTAAGGCCCAAGGATGATTCTGGTCCCAGCCTTGCTACTTTTTCCCTAGGTGCATGCCTTTATCATTTTCCTTGTAACAAGAAACACTTTAAAGCCAAATGAAGAAAGAACTGAGGAAAGTACATAAATATGGCATGAGTTGAAGCAAAATAATCTCCTAAAAATAACACTAGAAGGAACGTCAGAAGAGAGGATTATGTAGATTGAATTATGAGAGGCAGAGATGATATTTAACATAGGAACTTTGAGGGAATGAAGCAGGGGACAAGATAGAGCTGCAACAAAGAATTCTCAGATTAATAACAGTTAGTAGTGATGAAGTAGTATTCATCAAAGTGCAGAAACTTATAACCTTAGTTACAAATTACTCATTAAACATCAGCTTACTTCTGGCATCTTGAGTTCAAAAAACTTTGAAATCATTTCCTCTCTTCACTTTTGGTGAGTATTGCACACAATCTCATACTTATAACTTATGTCAAGAGTGTAGGTATCACAGATTTGGAACTTTACAGTGTAGGCTACCTCAAGTCATGGGTATACTTCAATGTACCTGGTTCTATTATTGGAAGCTCATCATAATTTTGCCAGTGCTGAATAATTCCATTAATTTGTAATTTACTTTTCAAGTTCCTGCATGGTTAAAATGACTGCATTCTTTCTTGCAGTCAAAGATCAGTTGTAACTATGCTTAGTGTTGGAGTAACATCATTCTAAATCATGACGACCAGGTGATGCACAATGAATGTAAACCATGAAAAGGATTTGTTTTTACTCAACAAAAAGAATATCAGCATGTCAATTATTAGAGATGTTCCACACAATCTTATTTGTATTCCTATAGTCTTTATTTTTTAGTACAGTCAAACCTTGCACAAAAGATGAGTTCCATCTCAATGCACCGAACTGTGTATGCTTCACTTCTGCATCTTCTATTGAGAGTGATCCAGAAATTTAACTGCATCAATTTCTATTTCCTTAGTTGAAGACAGATCAACATCTCTATATTGACATGATGTATTTGGTAATAAATTTCAAGAAATATTTAAAGATGAAAAACATTTGAAAGTTCTTCAATTTAATCACAATGGGCCAATCAATGAATTCTCTGAGGAGAATGTCTTACATTTTCAAGGTTCAAGTTTTGCTCCTAAAATGCAATTATTTCCTTCAAATAATTTCTGACAAATTCTACAATCAATTCCATAGATCTGGACAATATTTCTCGATTTTCATTGCGAAGATGGAGTCCACCTGGTATCACTTCAGAAGATCAAAATTTCTTATTTTACTAAGTTACTATTAGTATGCTTTCTACATTTCAGATTCAATACTTCTACTGCTAATATTTTCCAATCAATTCTAAACTTCGCCATATAGAGAAGCATAAAACGTCTCTATGGATGTAATTTTTGGATGAATGAAATATCTAAATATAAATATAATCAAGTACTGGGAAATAAAGAGCTTCAGAAATACATCTTTTGTTGTCACGGTTTTAGAAGTAGCCAAATGATATTGTTGTAATAGAATACATATTTTAACTTTTTATTCTCTAAATCGTCATATAAGAAAATTCATGTTGTCTCTTGGCAAACATGTAACTAGAAATAACTTCAAATAAGAAAGATGATACCAAGCACATTTCATAATGCTTGAGTCTGCACAATAACACAATCATACAGAAATAGCTTGCTAGACTACTGCCAGTTCAACCAAACCTAAAACTTTCACACTGACAGTTTTCAAGCAAGCTAGAGAGCTTTTCCACGAAGTTGGAATCATATCAAAGATGGTCACTGTAAGAAAATATGATAATTCAAATGTGATGATTGGAGGCTATTCAAATAATAAAAGTATGATGAAATTGTGCAGTCACAAGTTTCAAACACTCTTGATTGAAATGATGATTATAAATTGCTGCCTCTACAACAAAATCATGCTTTATGCTTTCATAAAAGACAGGAATATCTCACATTCCTGAGAAAGAAAATGTTTGACTCCTCAACATGTGAAAACTTAAACAGACTCAAAAGCCTCCTTGTAGATTACACTATCACTAACACTAAGCATACATTTTGATGAAGGTAGAAGCTCTAGTTAAAAGTGATTTGGGCTACTAATGTCTTATCTGAAGAATGGAACTGCCTAAAAACTCATTCACATATTTCTTATGATTCCAAAAAAGAATAGTTGATGCAGAATAAAAATGTCTTTCACCCATATAATTTCTTATCCTTTCTGGAATGTTATGGAAATTTGTGAAAATGTAATGCTTAACAAAACCTAGAAGGAAAGAAACATTAGAAATGTTCACCATCCTTGGGAAGATTACTATGATTAAGTTAAAATTCCAATATACAAAATACTCTTAGATGGAAAAAATCTCACATTTTACTTGGCCTTATTATATCCTATTTTTTTTTAAGGAAAACCATAATTTCTATGTGAGAGGTTTCACTAAGGTAAATACCTTAATTTGACTCATGTAGTTTTTACTCTCAACAGGAAATACCACTTAAGAGGAAACAATAATGCAATTGCAATGCATGCAACTAGGGATTCTTTGTGATGGGTGCGACTTTAATTCACTTAAAGTAACAAGTTAGACACACTTGTTCCAGAGCATATAGTTTTACAACTATCACCCAGCAGAATGCATTTGTACATGTCATCAATAATTATGAGATTTCTGCCATCCAAACAATAGTTCATACTTGATCAATTTTAAGTTTGAATCACTTAGTTTATGCTCCCACTTTAGGTCCAAAACAAGGACTTAGCATTACAACCAGCATCTGTGAAGACCAGTAACTGTCTTCTTTTATAAAAACAGGTTTAAAATAATACACTATCATTTTGTTAAGCTTTTCCGGTTGATAAATTCATAATTAACAGAATAATAAACCTATCAAGAAACTATTTATGAAAAATCATCCATCATTATGCTAGGAAATTAGCATCACAGCCTACGAACAAAAGCCAGTGTTTTTTTGCAAAATCTAACCAAAATTTTTAATTTCCAAATCCACGAGACTGATAAAATTGAAAGTTTTACAAATTTGTGTACTTGTCAACACTACACTTAAATGTAAATAAACAGTTAATAGAGAAATAAAACCTACAGTCACTGAGTAATGAATCTGTTAGAGGAGATAAATCAGGATCCATAAGCAGCCCAATTACAACTGAGAATCACATAAACTTATACCACAGGCATCTACAACATTTTAATGTTAATCAGAGATTACTCAAGTCAATCAGATATTTAAATATTATGTACAACTTTCTGGTGAAATATAAAATGCCTTTCAAAGGACTTCCTAACTCATCTGAACTACAACCAATTGATAAGAGGAAAATGTCCAGGAAGATGAGCTTTTTTTTTAAAAAATCACCTGTGAGCATAATGCCCACTTAAGATGTCTCTTGAACTTTCATTTTCCTGTGGCAATTAATGCACCCACAAAATAGATCATCTTGTGTCTCTCAGCACATTCTTTCCATATAAGGCATTACCACAAAAAAGTGCGTTTATAATACCGAAGATACATATAAAAACACATGGTGTCTGTTACAGCAATGGACATTAAAACAGTATGGGAAGAACAATACGTATCCCATAAATCCTGTCTGATCCTTCTTTCACCACAAACCACTGAAGCGCCATTTGGAGGCCAGCACAGATTGTCCTCATAATCACACAAAGAGGACAGGCAGCGCCAACAGAACACATGTACAACCATTTTAAAAAACTATATGTATTCACACATCTTCTTTCGAACCCTAATCTGCTTGGCAGGAATTCTGCCTAAACATGCATATGTATTCATCAGCATTCAACTTTTGTTAACCTAAACTATGTAGGAAGGACAGGTCCAGGCGCTTTGCTTCCTTTCTACAAAAAAGAAAATGAAAAATCACTATAACATCAAATCAAGGCGAAACATGATAAAATATACAGAAAAATAGAGAAACCATGGCCTCTGCCTGTACAGAATTACAATGGTGATTAAAAGCAAGAGAAGAAGTATACACATTAATGAATGAGTATGCTATGCAAATGCATACATTTTCACATGAAATAAGTAATTTGAGGCAAATATGACCACTCTAACCCCTCCTTGCTTACAGACCTTGGAAGGTAGATTCACATGCACTGAAAGGGCACTCCCAGAGAGTGGCATTCAGTTTTACTGTAATTTGAAGTCTGAATTGATAAAAATATTCAAGTTAACCTGTACATATTAGAAAATTATTTTAAATGGTTTTGGAGCAAGAGCATAATAAAAAGTGATACAAGCATAAAGTAATACCATATATAACAATACCCAATGTCATTTATTATTCAAAGCTCGACTGTAAATCAATTTGCTAACTTTAGTCATGATCCAAGGAATTTCAAAAATCAAATAAATGCCCTTGTAATTCACTTTTGATTGCTTTACCATATAAAATCAAGCAAAACTTACACATATTACGCAACAATAAATAAATCCATAAGTCAGTGAAATAAATATTAGTTATTCTAATGTGATTGTAGATGATTTTTATACTAGACAAGTCAACATAGGTAGCTAATCTCACTAACAGTAAGGCTGATGAATTGTTTCTTGCCTCCAGTTCTTAAATAAAAGCAAATGACTCACCCTGTGGGATGGACATGATGCCAAGAATTCTTCCTCATCCAACTGCCATCCATGGTCCCTTGCACAGGGAAAATGCAAATTCAGGCCACATCCTCTACGCACACATCCAACATTTGCCCCTGGCAAACCACATTCAGCACATGCCTAAATAAAATATTGAAAGATTAGAACCCTATGCTGCATAGGCCTTAGACATGTGTATAACTAATTTCTACTTAAGATCTTTTATGTATATTGGAAGATATGTAATTTTCTGAAGTTATACATCTAGATCTATATGTAAATTTGTACTTATGCTAAAAGTCACACAAACATTTTTTTCAGATTGAATACTTTTCTACACAAAGGATAATTTTAAAGAGGGATACTCTCAAGATCTAGCATCAAACCCATTATAATAGTAATTTTGAGGGAAAACACAGGAAATGTAAGTTGCACAAGATAGTGTTGAGGATATATGTATTAAAGATCTTATACCCTCAATGGATTCTTTTTACAATGTCATTTTCTCTTATCTTGAATTGGTGCAGGGGAAAAAAAGTAAGGAACATTACAAAATTACAATATTATTATTTCTACCTCAATCATTTAATGAGAAACTGAAAATGATAGCAATCTAAGAATTCAATAAAAGAACTATTTTCTTTGCACTGATATGAAAGTTTATAATCTACATTTTAAAGCATAAAATCAGACAGATTAAGTTGTCTTTATTACTCCCTTTGCCTTATTTTCCAGGGGAATGTGAATGCAGAGAGTTATGCTATTTTCCCTCCAATAGATTCTGCTTAAGGATAACTTTAAAAACAGCCTAAGACCATCTTATCAAAAATGAAGTTAATAAGATCATTACTGATTTATACCAAGGAACCTTTTGGAAAATCAGACCACAAGGTCTCCTAAAATTCAATCAACTATAACTCATTGAGGTTTTGGGATGCATCTACATCTACATTAGTACCCTGCAAGCCGCCTTTCGGCGTGTGGCAGGGGGTAAATGGCAGGGATGATGCCTATCAACAAAGGAAACCATTCATGTTGTGCAGTGAGATATTTCTTTCATACATATAATCATTAGTTCTAGGAGTGTATTTATTATTTTAGACATTAGAGCCCTAGTCATGGCTTCAACGAGTGAAAATGACAATCAGTACAAGTGAAGAATTACAGAAAAGTTAGATGTAAAAGATTATGATGATAGAGGCAGTTTTGAAAATGATGGCAAAAATAAGTTTCATCTGTGTGTCAAATAAACTGATTCAATGACAATAACATTGCAACAGCAAAGCAATTTTCTAGATATTTTAAGAGTAAGAACTAGTCACAAATTTACTGTGAAGATATAGGATTTTTAATCTGGTCAGAAAAAGCCAATAAGGCTGTGTGAAAGAGAATAAGCAGATCACTAGTCTCCCACTGAAAATACAGTCTGGTAAGGCCATATCCCTTATATGGATGCTGTACCATAAGACTTTTTATAACATATAAAAATGCTTCAAATATGTTTAGAGAGAAATGTTTGAGGCTAAAATTGGTGTATATAAAACACATAAAAAATGATTTATCATATCATCTTCTAGGTAAAATAAGTACAAATGTTAACCTTTCCAATAGAAATTAAAAATATTAAACTGCATTTTCTAACTAAGCGCATAACTTAAAAAGAACTGTCTAACAAATTGATTAAACTTGCACAAAAGGTAGGAAAGCAATGAATTTTTGAATGACTTAACAATAAAAAATTTTTATATCCCCCCTGGCCTAGTAACCAGGTGCACTTTGACTATTCACAGCATTTGAGGAGTGAAAGAATTCTTTCCTTATATCAACAAACCTCTATTTGTATGCAGACAATTCCTCATGAACAGTTGCGCACCTAACAATTTTTGCTGCCAACAATTCCTTGTGGGGATAATTGCTCTCAGAGGACTATTCCTCACCAGCAAAGTTGCTAACCCCGTACAATTTATAGCTACCAGAATAGTAGAGGATTTCTTCATGCAGAATTTATTACAGCATGCAAAGAAAGTTTACCTCGTCTTCAGAAGAGGACTTTACTGAATATCTTGAATACTCCATTCTTTTAACAAATTAATTATTGTTTACTCAATAGAAGGCTGTACTTTGTGGAAGGCCATGATTTTGAGAATAAAACCACTTCCACACTATAATTAATTTAGCAACAAGGTTTGCTAGCAGACTAGTGAAATAGTAGAATACTTAGAAAGCTATAGATACATTTGCATTAGTACCCCATGAGCAGACGAATGGCATATGGCAGGGGATGTGCTAACATAGTTACAGTAAATAAACATATAGAATCAAAGAGGGAGGGGTGTAAATTAAGGTTTTGCATCATGACCTGCAGGGGTCAGGATGCAAAGAATTTGCTGGGAAGAAAGAGTAAGGGTAAAAAGGTTGTGAAAAAGGTGCTCATATGTCAGTAGGTTACTTTTCAGGAAACAAACAATTTTCAGTTCTTCTAAGAGGTCCACAAAGTGACTTTGATGCTCATAATTCAGGCTCCTCAGGTGGAGGTCACTGCTATGTCCTTTCTCCACAGGACATTGAGAGCCCTCTCTGAATGAAGTCTCTATAGTGATCTTAACTTCAGCTTTCTCCGGGTATTCAAATATATATATTTAGGGTTAGGATTGCAGTTCCCACGTGAGGGTTCATAAACCCCACTGCAACCTAGTCCCTTTTGCTTAGAGCAATTTTCCATGTTTTTATGGTTGTTGAAGCATGTATGAAGCCCTGCTTCGAAGTTTACTGGTAACGCACTCTCCAATCTCCATGAAACCATTGGATATTCCAAAGCAAAAAGCCTAGAGGTGACCTTCAATACAGATGTCTTCATTTCTTTTTTAGAATGTTATCTATTAATTTGATGCTAGAAATATCTCCCTTGCAACCTGTTTTAATATTACGAGTTCCCCTTAATGAGAATTAATTAAATTATTTGTATTAAAACTTAAAATATTAAATAGATACTTGAGAAGGTCACTTCAAGAATACATTTTTCCACAAATAAAATCCATCATGAAAGTCGATTCATGATGAATGTATCCCCTGCCACACGCCAAAAGTAGAAAGACATTTCATTTTTGTTAGTTCTTGCACATTATATTTAGCACATAATATTTAAATGAATGAGGGTTGTTCAATAAGTTATTAGAAAATCTAAGAGATGGCACCCATAGTATCATAAATGGTTTGTTTTTAGAAAGTATCATTACTCACTAGATAGCTGTTAAAGTCTCAGTTATATTCATCACATGGTTTCATTTTTATTGCTGATTGAAGCTAAAAACTTTTGATTATATAGAAAAATGGAAAAAAAGTGAGTTTTGAGCGGTGATTAAACCCTTATATTTCAAAGGATTAACACTGAAATAGATCAAAGCTGAGTTGGATTAAGTGAATGGCACATCTGCTCCTGTGTTTTCAACTGTTTACAATTGGGTAAATTAGTTTAAACATGTCCATACATCCACAAAAGATGAACATTCTTTGGGACATCAAGTGGAAGTGACTGCCCCCCAAAATGATTGACACAATCCACCATATGGTTTTGAGTTATCAACGAATCAAAGTGCGCAAAATTGTTGAGGCCACAGGCATATCAGAAGGTACACTGTTTTCAATTTTGCACAAAAAATTGAGTGTGAAAAAAATCTCAGCAAGATGGGTGCCACATCTGCCCTTAGAGGAGAATAAATGCAATCATGTGGTCGACTCTGAGGCAATTTTGGTGCTTTTCCATTGCAACCCTGACAAGTTTCTGTGTTGATATATAACTGTGGATGAAACATGGATGCTCTACTACACTCCAGAGACAAAGACAGTCAAAACAGTGAGTTTTTGAATGAGAACAGCTCCAAAGAAGGCGAAGAAAGTAAAATTGGCTGGCAAGGTGATGGTTAATGTTGTTTGGGTTGCATGCAAAATCATGTACACCAATTATTTGGAAAAAGGACAAACGATAACTGTAGAACAATATACATCATTATTGCACTACTTGAGTGAAGAAATCAAGAAAAAAAAACGTCATTTGAAAAAGATCATCTACCATTAAGACAAAGCCTGTGACAAGACAAGACCTGTGCAGTTTCAATGGCCAAAATTATAGAATTAAAGTTCGAATTATTACAACATCCACCACGTTTGGCCATCAGTGACTTCTTATTATTTACAAACTTGAAAAAATGGCTCAGCAGACAACGGTTCACATAAAATGAGGTCATTGCCCAAACAGATGCCTACTTTGAGGACCTTCCGAAATTCTACTTGTTGGAAGGCTTAAAAAAGTTGGAGAAACATTTGGAAAAGTGTATAGAGTTAAAGATCATGATGTAATTTTTTTTAAATTACACAAAATAATTTGTTTTCTATCCTTTTCTAAGGACTTATTGAGTGACCCTGGAACCTTATGAAATTTTATGATATCTTAGCTCCTCAATTATATTCCTTAATCTAGTAACCATCACCCCGAGTGCCTTCGTCATTCATGACTAGGATATCTATCACCTTCATAGATATAAATCCACAGTGCCTACCTAAGTTTTATCATTTTTGCTAGGATACTAATTCTGATACACATATGTAATTCCTAACTCTGATTATACTAATATCCATATTTCCAAAGTTTTCTGTGGAAATATATCTTGACAGATAAAGGTTTTAATGCTCTCTTCTGGTAAACTATTTCTTTGTGACTGGTAATAAATTCTGCTTAAAGAAATTCCCTGCTATTCTGTATTATAAGTAGTCCATGACAAGCAATTATCCTCATGAGAAATTGTCCAGTGAGCAATTCTTCACTGCAAGGAATTGTGAGGCAAGCAACTGTTTGCGAGCAATTGTCTGCAAACCATCTCTATTATTTAGCAAATCTGATGTTAATGATAAGAGTAAGAAAAAGTAGTTATTTAGCAGCTGTCTGCATAATCCATGCCTATACAGAGAGTGGAATACATCAGCAACCCACATTTACTTATTTTTTTATGATTATAAAAAAACAGATAATTGCAAAATAGACTTGAACCTTAAAACCCAAGAAAAACAAAGGAAAAAATTTAGAAAACGAGCTATTTTTTATATTTTACTTGATGCTTATGTAACTCTACAAAACAGTTAATATTAAAACACAGTTAAATCAATGTAACTTAGGCGAGAATAAATTATGAGACAACAATAAATGTACCAAACTCTTACCATCTTAGCAGAGCTCCAGGCTGCCTCTTGCAATCCAACTATGCGGGATCCGATTTGGTAAAGACCAGCTGCCCATACAGCACATTCTTCATGCATCCAAACTTCAAGGCGCTCTGCACTTTCGCTTTCATTTGGACTTACAGGAGTTGCTGCTCCATCAAGCGATCCAGGAGAAGAGCAAGTTACTGACCAACGCCTCTTTGACTGCCATACAAAGAAAAACCTCATCAGTAACAATCCAATACTAACTCTAAAATACATCAATCCCATTCATCAATTATCTTGTTTTATTCTTAACCACCTTCCTCAATATGTACTGTTTTTTTCAATCTTCCCAAAATGTTTGTGCCTTAGTAAGGAATCATCAAAAATGTCTTTTTCCGCTAAGTAAGAAAAAGCAATTTTCTTCCTAAGAACTCATAGTTTGACGTGAGGCCTTGGTGTTTGGAAGTGAAATAACCCTAAAAATTTGCTACAGATATAGACAATCACTGATTATCTAAATACTATGGTTAATTGAAACATTAATTCTGAATGAACAAGTATGGAAGAGATTTAGTTCCAGGTCTTGTCAATGTAGCAGGCAGCATAATCAATTATTTTCCATTCTTACACAAACTCTTGATATAATAATAATTACTCTTCCTTTACATCTTTTAAAGTCAGATAACAAAAAATAATGATACTGGAAAATCATAAAAATACGAGTCCTTACTGCTGAGAGAACCAGAAGCAGTAGAAGGTTAATAAAAAAAACACTTGTCTCATGAAATTTTAGGATAGTAGAGCAAAATTGCAGTGATATTTCATTCTGATTTGTACAGCTGGTGTTGGTTATACATGATAATAGCTGATGACACTTATTGAACTTTCAATAAAAATGTATCCAGTTCCATCATCACAAACATTCTTAATTAAGTATATCCCATACTCATCCTAACATTAACTTGAGAGCTAACCAAATTATCTGTGACATTCTGTATCCTTCTTGATATTCTAATTTTAGGAATCTCATTCCACATGACTAGAGAGAAATCATTTAATTTTCACCCAAGCAGATATAGACATGTTTTGCTGATAGGGTATTGAGATTATTAAGTTTCTAGTTTCCTTAACTACTCAATAATTATTTTTATATCATATAGATTCCTGACTTACTTCCATAAAGAGTAATATAAATATGGTTATGAATGGGCACCTAGTTCAGATGTTTCTGAGACTTAATTAGCTTCTAATGTAACATTTAGATATTACTAACCTTCTTCCCTGGTTTTTCTACTGTTCCAGAAGCCCGCCTTCCTTTACCTAATTTATTCCCATTGTCTCCTCCATTTTCAGAGTCCAGGCGATCACTCCTGTCAAAATCATCAGCTGCCTCATCCTCAGGGGGATCCTTACCAATAAAATATGGCCCAAAGAGGTCACCAAGTCCTCCATAGTGACTGCCATGACGACAGAAAACACACACCCAGCTACGATCTGGTTGGCTCGCGTCAGCCCCAGACTGTACTGCTGCCCTAGCTCCAACTTTACAGCTCCCATCCTTTGTAACCTTGGCACCACTTACTCCTAATTTCCGACCTCTTCCCCTTGCCCTAACACCACTCCTATCACCACCTTCATCATCCTCTCCTAATGCACCAATTCCTCTTGTTCCCACATTCACCACAGTTACCCTCCTAGGCCCATCACGAGGTCCCTCCACACGAATGTACGGTCCCCTTGGCTGTTTCTCATCTGCAACTACAACTTTCTTTTTTGGAAGTTCTCGAGGAATATCAGCAGTGAATTTATTGTCCACACTTGCTTTCTTCCTCTTCTTCTTTCTTTTCACAGCAGCACTTGGAGTGGATTCAGAAGTGGAAACAGGTGCTGCACTGCCTTCTCCTTCACTGCCAGCTGTTGAAAGTACCAATGAAGTGTCTGCAACTCCAGATCCCTGAGCTTTGACTTTCTTTGCCCTTCGGGGTGTTGAACTTTCAAAACTATCTTCCTCATCCTCTGTAAATCTCTTCCTCTTTCTTTTCCGTGGAGACCCTTCAACAGGGACACCTGATGCATCCCCAGCTGCAATGTTAGCTGACAATTTAGGCCTGCCACGGGTAGCCTTCTTTGCAGCAGGAGGAGTAGTTAATGCTTCTTGTACCTCTTGAGTAGCAGTCCCGATAGTGGGTGGAAGTTCAGGTTTTGATTCACTTGAATCTTTTGCCTCAGGGACATTCTTTTCCGCTGGTGCTGGTATTTGTGCAACAGATTTATTTTCTTGCCCTTCTTCTGGCTCAATGATACCAGCAAACATCATTGCTAACTGATCTTCAACCTCACTAAATGTATTCTTAACCTCTGATTTTGCGGATGAGGCAGACTCATTGGGAGGGACTTGGGAAACAATACTTTCAACAGGAGTTTTCACAGCGATTTCAGCCTGAGCATCAAGAGGAACAACTTTGCTCTCAACTTTAGAAGAATTTTGATTTGGTGCATCCTCTGATATTTTGTCAACATTTTCTGATATATTCTCTGGGCCAAAGACAATATCTTCTACTTTGATAGAGGGCCCTTGAGGAGGCTGACTTTCCCCTACCTGGCACGGAGCTGTGCTTGATAAATTCGCTATCTGTTTGTCCTCTCCCTCCTTAGCAGTTTCTATCACCGAATTCTTTTGAGCATTAACAACTGGAGTATTTTTTGCAGGGACTTCTCCCAAACAACCTTTCCCTGCATTTTCTGCAATACCAACTTCAAGGTCTAACCTTTTTGGAAGAAATACAGCTTCTCCTTGCTCGTACTGTCTGTATACATACTTTTGTTCAGCTTTTGTTTTTGGAGTGGTTTTCTCCCTTTTCAGTTCAACTCCTTCAGATTTTGGTGATGCTAACTTATCTGTAATTAAAGACTGGTCTTTATTCACCACAGATAATCCAGAATCACCTCCTTTTTCAGCCTTTATCTCTTCTACTGCTTTAGAGATTTCTGCAATACTTTCAACCACATCTGAAGGTTCTATTTTGGTTTCTACTTTAGGTGTGTCTGTCACTTCAATTCCTTGCTGTAGCTTTGTAACATCTTCATTAGCAGACTCTTTTAAAACAGTGCCAGAGGATGCAATTTTCCCAGGAACTGCCAAAGGTGCAGGTCCTTCAGTATCAGGTGTCTTGAGGCGAAGGGGATTATCTGGTTTTCTCTTGCGCCTAGGCTTGTCTCCTCCCATAGCATCATCAAATGTGGGAGAAACAGCTTCTTCTTCAATGTCTGCCGATCCACTTGCTCTGGATGGAGACTTAGGGATGGACTGTGATGGTTTTCGAGGAGAGCTATCAGGGGACTGGGAAGGAGGTGAGTCTGGTGAGCGAGATAAAGCTGATGAGGATGCCTCTGAAGTCAGAGCAGAGGCTGATTCCTCCCCAGAAACTGCAGGGGCAGGAGATGGAATGGGAGGTGCTGGTGGAGCTGAGACCACAACAGTTGGTGCTATTACAGATGTAGATGAAGGAGTCTCTGATGATGAAGTGGCAGGCTGAGTAGTCACCAATGATACAGGTGATGCTTGCTCAGTTCCACCAGTTGCAAGCTTCTTTGAACCACTTTCTACCAAATTCTCCAAAATGGCATCCACTTTCTTAGTTCTTTTCAGTGCTATGACTTTTGATCGACCAGCATTTCCACCAGTGGCTGGTAGATTAGAGGTTTCACCAGGAGAATGAGGTACCTCCAATGATCTTGTATGACCTGATGACCTTGAAAGGTCTGCAACTTCATCAGTCTGTCTTCGCCCAGATGCTACAAGTGGTAAAGGCTCTAACTCTCCACCATGATGTATGTAATCTACCTCTGAACTTAAGTTGCCCATTTTTGCTCTCACTCCTACATCACGCAAATTTCCTGAACGAACGGATATTACAGAGGCTGAGTCAGGTGGAGGAGTTGGAGTTGGAGCTGCACCACCAACAGATGGACTACCTATTCCACTGTCACCACCAGAGCTGGCCTCTCCATTCAATACTGGAGCCCGAAGTGGAGCTGGAGAAGATGCACCATGAGTATTTCCATTGCGTACTCCCTCTCCTGTACCATCCGAAAATACTAAGTGAGAACGGGGTGAATGCACCGTAGAGGCAGGAGCTATTCCTGCTTCTGCACCTGTTTTTGTAGATGAGAGATCAATTGATGAGGGCGAAGAAGAGTGTGCATTGGGCGGAACTGTTCCACGATATGGGGATGCTGGTGGAACACCACCACCTCTGTTCATATCTTGATCTACCAGAAGCTGAAGGCTGGCAAGAGGATTCCCAGGCCCACTGCTTCCATGTGCTTTTGATGCAGTAGTTCTCACTCCCTCAACAGCCCCCGACCCTCCATGAGCTGCACCCCAAGGAGTGGTACAGCGGACAGCAGAACTGGGAGGAGAGTGCACAGTTGGAGGAGGACTACCACCTGTGACACGGGAATGAGGCTGGGGACCTCTTGGACCAGATGTCACCGATGGAGCAAAGAAGTTGTGAGGCTGTGGTGATATGCTGTTTGCAGATGGTCTACCACTTTGATGCATGCCAAGGGCTGAAAATTGAATTTGAAGAGTTTCATACAAGATATCTCAACAGTAAACAATATTAATTGTAGATGCAAACTAAGATAAATATTCATGACTGGCTAAAAGAGATGGTATTATTTCACATATTTGTTCTCCCAAAAGTCCAATTTAAGGAACTATAGTAAGCACTAATGGTAACATTTCTAATAACCAGGAAACAATGCATCATAAGGACGAACAAATGGGCAATACATTACCCTCTTACAATAAGTAAATATTGTTTGGAGAAGCAGTTCCTTAACCAAAATTATATACAGAGACATTGGTCTTTTATGCATGCTCCAATAGTCACAGCTGAAACCATCATCAGTGATTGTTGGACAGGCAGCTTCATGGCAATACATGTATACTAGATACAATTTCTTCAAATTTTGAAGTTCTTAAGTTAATACTGACATTTAATTTCAATGAAATAAACTTCTGAAAGTAATTAGAAAATGAATAGGCTGCCTCCCTTAACAGCTAACACCGGAAACTGGATTTAGGTTGCAGAATGGCATTCAATCAGTTTAGATGAAACCCTCACAAGTGACAGTGAAGATCTGCTGGTTGAGGGTAAATGGAAGTAGGAAAGTTCACCAATATTCAGTCAATTCCACAAGCACAAATGTTTTTCAAGCAAGTACTCCACATGAGTCACCAAATAATGAAAAAAGTCGCCAATCTAAAGACTCCATGTTATGGCATAATTCCAGCGGCCACTATCAGAGAAGCAGAGCACACTGCATGCATAAAGAACTAGCACTGAAATGTCTTGTATCAATAATGACGATCCTTATTTTCCCAAAGTTTCATTTACACCTATATTAAGTTTTGATTAGTTTTCAAAATTATTGTTTCAAAGAGATAATAAGGTAAAATGAGAAGAAATAGATTAATTCCTGTAATAAATTATCTAATTATAAGGGAATAGATAATACTCCAATTTATATACATGCAGTTTACCATGATACTACCATCTCACCTTGGGACTGAGCTGTAACATTGGGATGCCCCCATGACAAGGCATGACTCTGTGATGAGCCACCAGGCCCTAATGGGTGATGATGATGAGCTGGATATTGCCCTGACATTGTTCCAGAGAGGGATACTGCAGGGGTAGGAGTGGGAGTTCTGGAATGTGAGGAAAGCAAGGGAGGAGAATGTACAGGCTGAGAAGTTGGTGAAGCAAGAGGAACCCCAGGAGAAACAATAGGGGGAGTTGGTGTATGTGCAGGAGATGGGCTCGCAGGGGATGAAATCACACGAGGTGATTGATTAGAACTGTAGTCCGTCCACTGCTGTTGACTGCTGGAATATGAATGCACACCTGCAAACAATCAAAAAAATGAACACAACTTTTTATATGATATAGGTAAAAGGGATTTGATAATGCATATCAAACTAAAATGACATGGCAATATCTAAATGAAAGGCTATAACATGTTTGCTGCCCAAAAGAAATGTAAAGTCCACCCAATTCCAACAAAAAAATTGGGGCTATCTGAAGACCCAAAGAAAGAGGGAACCTAAACAAAGAGGCCCAGTGGATGTGAGCGCATAGGAAACTGAAGCCTGCGCATGGCCACTGAAGTGGCCATGGGCCTCCAGAGGGTGTTTGTTACCATGGGCGCTGGACATGTTAAGATTATTTGCTTTCCATAAACCAATACCAATGTAGAACCCAAAGATGTGTTTTAGTAATAAGGGAGGAGAGAGCAGTTAAACATTAAACTAACATTAAACTTAAAAACTAAATAAATACAAATCCATTTGGAAGAAATTAATATGATCAGTATAAATGAAGAAACAATGTGCTTCATGGCTAAAAAGCTCAAGGGAGCTTAACAATTCCTTCTAGTTATTTAATTTGCTCTCTTTTTTCATGTTCATCTTTAAACAAATGCCAAACAAATCTTTAGGTATGCAGTTTAGAGAGGAATGATTTGCAAATAAGAAAGCTAAAAAAAGAACACTTTTGCAGAAATGGCCCCTGAAACCAAATAATTGTACTTTTTATAGAAAATGTGACCTCAAAGGTAGAATGAAAACTTCAAACTCAATTTTCAATTTACCTAGATAAACACTCCAGAGAAATAGTCAACATCCACTGGCTTCCTTAGAAGCTAATTCTATAACCAGAACTATATGCCTTGGAAGAAACTGGAAATCATAACATATAGGCAATATATGTATACTGCTATTCACTTATGCAGAGTGAAGCCTTTAGCCACAGACTCAAAAAAGTTAGATGAACATCTAGCAAACAACTCATCAAGAGGTGGGCAAGGTCTCCCCAGACAGCAGAATGTCTTTATATAATAGTTAATCCACAAGAATCATTCCAAAATAACCTCTGGAGATGGATTTGATGTCTTTACATAGCAGTATATTGCTACCTTTGATTTGTAGGTGTGGCGACACTAGGAATCAAACAAAGCATCTTCATGAAGCTAAAAATTACACAACTTACTGTAGTCTTGCCTAATATGAAGAATTAGAGGCAAAGAGTAATCTATGATTAGATCTTATGCACAGAATAAGTTCTCTGCCAAATAACTATTTTTGTTTCAAGGTAACCAAATTAATTAGTCTGCCATAAATATCTATTCAGAATTCCCATTACAAAACCTCCAAATGTACTTAAAATATTATCACACAGCACATTTGGAGAAGATGGGAGATAACCTTGTGTCTTTTGTCATTCAAATTCAACATATACAAACAAGAATTTCCTTAATTAAAAGATTTCATTTATTTAAATGATCGAGTAAAAGGATTTGAACTCATCAGAAATTGATGATTCACAATAATAATAAACGAAATAGGATAGAACAATTTCTGGAACACATGGAGGAAAGGGTCATTTTCCTGAGGAGAAAATTATTTTATTCAAAACGCAAATAAGTATCACATGTTTTGAGCAAACTGAAAATTATCTAAAGGAAATTTGGCAATGCCTTAATTACCAAATCAAAGAATCAATTTTTGCAGTGTAAGTAAAGTAACTGAGACGATTAGAACCATCTAAAGCCGAAAGGCGGCTTGCAGGGTACTTACATAGACATAAAGTGACAATCAGTCCTTCAATAAACAGAGATTAGGAATGGAAATGATTCTTAGAGTAAACCTATAAGAGATCACGATTTATTCATCTTTATAGAAGATTAAACTTGACATATGAACAGAATAAGCAATGAAAAATGCATGGTCCACATGCTTGATTTTAGATGGAAAAAGACTGCCGTAGCTGGGCAGGGCTTTAATTAGGTTACAGATTCATAAAATCAGATTTAATTTGACATGACAATTATTTGATTGTACATTATAAATTTGAATTTGTGGATTCTGAATGGAGAAATGAAAGAGAAAATCTCTGCCATAGCCAGGAATCGAACCTGGGTCTCCCACTTTCCGGGCAGATGCTCTGACCTCTAAGCTACCACGACAGAACTTCAAAACCTTAAATTTCTTGGGCTATGATGAGACACTGTGTACTCTTTGTTCTGTTGTGAAGCTTAGAGGTCAGAGAATCCACCCAGAAAGTGGGAGATCCTGGTTTGATTCCCCGCTATGGCAGATATTTTCTCTCTCATTTCTCCACCTACTAACAGAATGTAATAACATAATGAAAAGAATAAATGCATACTCTCGTACTTCCTATATGCTCATAAAGCACTCTGTAGTAAAATTGTACCTAAATTCTGCATTTACAATGTTGAACTCAATAATTATCATGTCGAGATTTAATATGATTTTATGAATCTGTTGCCTAATTTAATAACTCTCTTATTAAATTTTTACATAATTCCAATAGCACAATATGATTCCTCATTAAAACAATGATGTCTATTTGGATTGCTAGGAGGAATTTACATACATAGGAAATGATATTACTCTTTACAAGATTTAATCGTGAGAAATTCAGTAGAATAATGACAAATAGATGCAACATATGTAATAGAAGCTAACAGCATCCAGAGTCAGGTCTAGGGAGTAAGCAAGATAATTCAAGGAGGTACTCAATCTCCCAGTGAGTCCTAGGAAAATTTTCTTCTTTATTATGTTTAACATAATGGAGGGGAACTAGATGAATCCTCATTATTTTGCATTGGAAAGCCTCAATACCTTAAGTCTACCCTGACTGCAGCACAGTATTCCCTGCTTTGAATATACAGACAATGATGGGTCAAACATTACTGAAATAAATTCAATAGATACAAAAAACACTCTAACACTCAATTATTAAATAATGGTTAACCATACAATATAGCACTTGCAGAGCAAAGACATGAAATTGAATCTACAAGTTATTTAAAAATGGCTGGGACTGAAAGCTTTAGGATGGTTGCTGCACTATGTTAGTTGAAGAACAAAGAAATGTGAAACCATAGTTAAAATTTTATTTGATAACTTGTAATTATGTTACAAGAAATAATAATGTTATAACAATGAAGCATGCAGACCTGAGTCATAAAATACAAAACAAAAGCAATATTTATAAATATTGTTCATTATAAGGTACCATAGTCATAAATATAGTGGAGATAAAATAACAATAAATACACAAATTCATTAGGCTACTAAAAAAACATGATGCTTTACCAAGAAAAGAAATACTAGAGAATTTTTAAATGAAATGAGGAATACTGCTATCTCATATTAGGAGAATCTCATGGAGCAATATGTTTTGTTGACAGACTTTTAACAGATATAAAATCTCTGCTTAGCTGTATAACAAGAAAACTTCTAACAAATGATAAATTGATATCACAATTATCAAGAATTGACAAAAAAACTTAAGCTCCTACAATAGAATCATCCTTGGTTGACACATTGAAACGAAAATGGAAGCTTATGTTGCACGAATGAAAGAGATTGAATATTACCCATTTCCACCTTAAACTTTAAAGAGATTCATAAAAACACAAGGGGTTGAAAGTTAACAACAAATATCAATGGTTGCAACAAGAAAGAAGATTGAGATCATATAAACTTCCAAGTTTGAGTCAATGATGGGGTAAGAGGCACATTTTAATAAAAAATTCATTCTTCACACTCATAAACAAACGGGTAAAAATTAGTATAGTATTTCATAAACAAAATGACAAAAACAAATTGATTACCCATATGTGCATGAACAGGAGAGCCATAATGTCCACTGGATGGCGCATAACCAGGAGACGATTGTGCTTGCAGTTGGGTTTGTTGACGGGGATTTGGCCTCTGAGGCTGGCTTCCCCTATGCTGCTGTCCCCCGTAATTCATTTCGTGCAGATCAGATGGGTTCGAATGATGCTGAAGATCCACAGATTCAACACGCGCATGATGGTCTAATGACTGCAGGACACTGCAATCGTAATTTCTCAGTTGTTGATGCTGCTGATGAGGAAGGTGATGACTTTGTGATGGTGGGTAGTATTCTGACACGGCAGGGACTCTTGCATACTGTCCCTGCAGATCAGCATACAAACCACCCCCTGATGAATCACCTAAGTTGGAAAAACTGCTTTGATAAAACAAGGCATTCTAAATTATGAGAGTTAGGGGATAAATTAGTGACAATTTCACTAAAGCATTTTCAAGACATGATGAAAGGAGGTTTCTGATTTCAATCACTTAGGGTTTGCCTGAATACCTAAATCATGAAAATCTTATGGAAACTATGAATCCCATCATGAAAGTTAAATTTCACTGTATTCAAACTCTTTTGATCTTACCCCAGGTCTCCATTCTCATTCAATTTATAAGCTAATATTGAAATCATGCAATTAAACAGATGGGTTAATCATTATTTGGTCAATGCATACTAATGCAGAAGATTTAACAAGACTAAATAAATATCAAAATGTTACAATACAGTTTAACATCCTGATCTTTGCACAGAGCCACCAATGAGTCTCAGCAAGGGGCAAAGTTAAATTTCCAATGAAAAATCTACTAGACTTCATGAGAGATTTTGCTACTACAGAAATTCATTCGACCATGGAATAAAATTCAACAGCGTTGGTACTCAGTAGACAAATTACCCCCACAAAGTATTGTGTGTTCCTTCATACTGTTCAAGAACAAATTATAAAAACTTAGACCAACTAAATAGCTGTTTACAAAGAAATCGAAAACATCTAAGCACGATTTAGAACAAGAACTTTTATGAAAAAGGCGTGGCATTGAGCATTGACTCATTACAACTTTATTTACATACGAAGCTGAAATGAAACCACCAACGAAAAGGCTACACGGATAATTCAATTTTACTTGAACTCACCAGAAGTCGATGGATATTGAAGCTGATAGGGATAGTTTTCCTGGAACTGGTGTTGGTCGTACTGATTTGGAGTAGCTACATCAGAAGAGTGACGACCATATACAGGAGTTTCAGGCCCCTGATGGTGGTAGCTACTATCGGAAGGTTCACTTCCACCGTCTATCAAACAGAAATGACCATAAATTCTCTGTAAGTTACATTACATATTAATCTTTGACATTTGTTACTTCTAGGAAGACCTTTTCATCGCTAAATTTTAACGATATTCACATTAGAATCAAGGTTTAAATATTAAATGTTGCGTAAAAATAATCGAATACATTTTCAATGGTATATAAATATTCTTATAAAACTCTCACTTCTCAAGGACGTTTACACACGTCAGATAAGGGTAAAAGAGCAAAACTAATTTGAATATTAAATAAAAGTGAAATAATTTTGCACTATTTATCTAGAAATTTCTTGAAATTCGGCGAAATTAAAACGATAGCGAAGTAATATAACAGACCGGTGTGCTCAAGACTTTTCGATCCACGTTTACCTACATATCTTTTGTCCCGCCTTTTCTATTTCGGTCGAGCTACATTTAAAAGGAAGAATTATGAAATGAAAAGACAACAAAATTGCGTGATGATAACAGTCCTAATGAAGAACAAACCGGCTTGATTCGCTCAGTTTCACTCATGAACAGTTTACGGAAATGGAAACCTTTACACCGATCTTTCCACCAAGTAAATCGATTTCAACAAACAGACGTTCGAGAGAATGAAGAACAACTGGGACTTCCATGAGGATTGCAGGATAACTAAGATCAATTTTTGTAAACACTTTTACCTCTGAACCTGTCCGATATCGCTTTATAGCTGTTTTCACAAAATTATAATGCACTAATTTCCTTACACACCATCCGACATAACAACCATTGGATGTAACAAAGATGGCGTCTTTCTCGCCATCTATTGCCATTTAAAAGAACTTTCTTCAATTTGTAACTAGGCATACTCACAATCTTCTGCCATCTCTCGCAAACTTCTGAAAACTATAGAACCGCCTTGTTGCATTACCCGTGTTTTTCAAAGTTGGTGCGCATATAACTTCAATCTTACTGTAGAATACACGTAACTTCCGTAATTTAAATGAATATACACATTTTTAACTTTCATTGCACACGTAATTCACTATATATAAGTCACATACTGAATTTATACGAACAAATAAAACGGTAAAAACAGTTTCACTGGCATCCTAAATATCATTTTCATACTAATTATACATTGGCTGGATTAAAAATTTATACTGGAAGGTAGAGCCGATTAGAATATCATTGATGTGATTATTATGTCAAGAGAAATCCTTCTCTCTTATGACCGAAGAGAGTGCGGAAGCAGCAATGCGCAGTTTTCTATCGATTAGGCGCTACAATCGCGTGGAGGATACACCGAGTGCTCCAAAGAGAGATTGTAAACTTAAGAAAGGTATTTCGGAGCGATTGATGAGCATTTATTAATGTTATGCAAAGTTTCGCATTGGATCGCAAACATAAAAACGATGAATATGGAGAAACGCTAACATTTTCTTCACAGTTTACTGGGAAACTATTAATTCAGATAGTGTTAGAATACAAAGAACCTAAAATTTCCGAAATGGTGTGCCGAGTCACTGTGTTCAAAAATTAATATGTTTACATTTATTAAACACTGCAAATTCCCCCATGGGTTTTTCTAATCTGTGTTGTAGAGATGATTAGTAACGTTTCTCAAATAAATATAAAACCCGAAATAAATTTTAAGAAAGAATTAAAATATAAACTGTTTACCTGAGAATATATTTTGCTTTAATTTGATGAAATTATATAGTATAATGAAAACATACATTTTACATAATATGAGGATCGCGGAAAATAGAGATATATTAAATTAAATGCTACATATAAATATCTTTATAAATGTATAATTATTTGTTTACTTAATATTAATAAGCACGCTCCTATAGTAATAGGCATGTAAAGCGAAAATACAAGATAATTCATGTTTGAAGACCAAATATTATTCCTGATCGCGATGGACTAGATGCATATTTCGAAGTTGCTTTATATACTTCGCTAGCATTCTTGATCACAACAATAAGACTTTCATTTTCCATATTACACGTTCATTAATTCCTTGAAGAAAAATAGCAAGCCTTGCATACAATATTCAACACTCGATATTCAATTAAATAAAAATAGTAATTCCGAACAGCAATTCTACATCATTATACAGTTTTAAAATTCCTTCCTCTCATAAAAAAATACTGAACATTTTTCTAAGTAACAGAGGAAACTCAATAATTCATATGAAATATTCTGAAAGGCACATGTAACCATACAGATAAAATCAAAGCACTCTAATATAAGATTTAATATCCTCATTATGATGTTCTTAATTCGTCAGCGATTGAGGTCGATGGTAAACATTTCGACAACGACTGAATTCCTGCGACAAAAAGATGGGTGCGATTCTTAATTTTCCTAAGCAAGCGCGTAGTTGTATCCAAATAGTTTCTCAGCAGTAAGTACTAAGATACTTTTATCCAAAGTAATACATAACAATTTACTGCAGTCACATAAAAATTAAATTTGCATTTCATTCTCGAATGAAATTAAAAATTTCTCCAAATATCGCTGGAGTTGATGCGCAGTTCTAAGATTTTATTCCCAGAAAATTAGACGCAACAGTATCACTTAAGAGATGTTAGGATAATTATACATAATTAATTCGGAATTTCGAGAAATTTTTCAAATTTAGTGTAATCTTTTCTTAGATGGGTTGCTTGATATGTGTAAACAGATAAGATAAGAAACCTCTTGCACCCACCACACCTTGAATCACCAACAATGAATCACAGATGGCGAAAAATACCGAACGTATTACGAAGAAACAAAAATATACATCTCCGGATCATTCTATTGATAGTTCAACCTCTGCTTTGTTATGATCTACGTGTGTTAACGTGTGAAGGAAAACATGTCCATGTAACATTCATATAGCATTTGCGGGCAGGGGATGCTAAAGAATATCTAAACTACGGAAGTTTTCAAATGGTGGATAATTTAGCGATTCCTTCCTGAATTATCTACTGACAGGTGTAGTATAACTTACAGGTTTAATAGAGTCGAAGCTCCACCTTATTATCAAAGCATTCTTACGAAATTTCAAAATCACATTCTCACAATTGCGTCACAAGGTGTAAACAGGATACCTGTGGTAAAGAAGTCCATTTTGCTCGAAGTTAGCATATCAAAGTACCTCTTTTTGACATTGAAAAAATACCCCGATTAATTCTTAGTGCCCAGATTTGGTGAAATATCGTCGCGAATTTCTTCAACTGCCTCAAATTTATCTATGCCCAAAACACGCTCTGCAGTGTGTGGTCGTTTGGGACTAGATTTTTATTTCATCTTAGATGAAGGCGTTTCATAAAAAACCATTCATCTTGAAAAACATATAAAACTTCCATGTGTTAATTAGTCATTCATCATCATTGGGGCCCATGTGTACGTTAGTATAATTAGCTAGTAGCCGTAAATGGGGAATTTTAGCTCCGTCACTTCTCAAACAACTCTTGCAAAGTGTAATCTAGTTTCTAAATTGACACCTTCCATAGAAATTTCAATAAAAATTTTATTGTTAAATTATACAAACATCAGTATCCATATTATCTGTCAAATTATATCAGCTTAATATTGAATTATTTATTACGCATTGGATGATTTTTTTATCACTTAATTTTTACTTTTTATCACACATTCATCAAAACTATCCCCATTTTAGCACCCCAAGGCCCTCTGAAGAAATGGATTTCAGGAAACTAATTTCTTGCAACGTGAAAACTGAGTTTCAAAAAACTATATAATATAAATACCCACTTGCTTCGCAATCGGCATTTCTAGAAATTCATCGTAATGGTTTCCTGCAGCTCGTTTCATGATATCTATCTATTCCAACGTGTGTTATCAACTCATTTTCCACAAATTACGCCGGAAGATGTCGAGACAAGATGAAATTTTTAGTACAAAATAATGGAAGCAGTGGAAAAATATCCATGCTTGTATGACTTTCTATAGAATCTCTGATATTTTTCAGAATCTACAGATAGTTATTCGGTTACATCATAACTGAATCTTATACATAACTTTTGTATCCAGTTATTTCGTTTCCTTTTTCTGTATTTTAACTCTTTTTAATCACCACCAAAGCAAAACATATCCAAACAAAAAGGTTCCAATGACGAACTCACTGATTCATTAACGTAGCCATGAAAATTTTAAGAAAAAGGAAATGTTAAATGACAATTATTTTTATTGATAAAATACTATGTACTTAAATTTTATCAAATACATGGTTTTATGACTTCTAAGATTCCAATTTTCTCTTAAATTTGATTCTTACTAAGGCTAGCGAAGAACTTTTGGAGTAGAAGACTTCTACATACACCTTTCAAATATTAGTCTAAAAAGAAATGCGAAAGGGAAATAGGAAAATCTGAATGATTGAACCATCTTCAAAACTTCCTCTCCTTTGCATGGGATCCTTCCAAATATTTTTTCCTGCGGTCAGTTTTCACGGCGAAATTGCGTGGCAACTCATTATTTGATAGTAAACTTTAAAAATATTTTTTCACGAGAACTTTTTACCAGGTAGACAATAAGGGAAGTATGGCGAATCTTTTAACAGCAAAGGCGAGAGGCCGTCGCAGATTTCGATCTCTCAAGAGCCCAAAAAATACTGCATTGCCACTCTAGTTAAATTCTTAAGGATTATGTTACAAAACTAGACTAAGTCCACATATAATTTTATTGAGGACTATTGTTTTGTAACATAATCTTTAATAAATTAAGGAGATGTTCCATCGAATATCGCTTGATATGATTCGTTATATCTGGTTAAATTGATTTGTTTGTCTGAATATGCGAGATTTCGTCGAAATCATTTCGATGAAAGGATCCACCACTAAGTAACTTGTTAATCTAACTTTATGTCCTGAGACAAAGCTAATAGAGAAGATCTCACTATATCTCAGAGTATCGGCTACGACAGAGGGATAGACTTCTTCTGCTTCGATATATCTTCATTTTATTTTTCATAGTCATCGCAAAAAAGAGAATAAAGGGCATCCTATTCGAGGCGATACGAGTTAAAAGAGGAGAGACTAGGACAGCGATACAGATTATGTAAACGATTTTTGGTCAATCAAATGAGGCAGTAAACAGCGCTGTAATATTACCAAGTGTATATGTAAGGGACCTGGACAGAGAGAAAACTGTAGTACGAGGGATAGCTTTCTAAACGGGTGTTGGTGCATTTCGGCATGCGAAACTCTAACGGCACCATCATCATTTTATATTCTTCACTTAGAAAATTGAACTTCAAAGAAAATGATTGCGAACTCCTTCAATTGTCAATAGCTTTCGTCATTAAAAACATTTTACGTCCATCATTAACGTAATAACATAGTTAACGACAGCATCTCACGCTATGGTTTGGCACTACATTAGCGCAGAAATCCTTTATTTAATCAAATGTGGCACTATTCCAACAAAACGTTCACCATCCCTGCCTTAGGTCTATCCTAGAGTTCCATTTAGAAATATGCTTTTAGTATCTCAAGCTACCCTTGGCTATTCTCTGCGTACGGCTATCGGAATTCTTCGACGAATTATGACTCAATTCGCATGAATGAAAGAGAAAATATAGTAACATGTATTGCAAGTATGTAAACTGCACACTTGTTTCAACGTAAATAGAAAAGTAGATATTTTGAAGAAAATTACGACCGCAATCATATTTACCAAAATTATAAGTAAATAATGTGGATATTTATTGCCAACAGTATACAGCTTTAGATATGATCTAATCCAAGTTGATAAACAACTTTACTCAACTTTTTTTTATGATTAGAAATGCATATTTTTCAGAATGTCTATATCACAAGGTGGAATAGAGGGCTACGAGCATAGTTGCCAATTTAGCGATTTTGTCGCTAAATCTGAAGACTTTTTTCGTCTTTTAGCGATGCTTTTCCTAATTTAGCGACTTCCACACTCTATGGGGAATGTTCCATTACGTCGACCCTCCTCCACCAACTCTTAACACAACCTGTTTGACTTATTGTCAAGATTTAAGATAAATTCGCCTTACATTCAGTTGATTAAAAGAACACAATATTATACATTCAATTGTAATTTTTAAACTGCTATTCTATTTATATAAGCGAATGAAAGCTATTTTATTTGATAACTACTTTTTAGCGGTATTTTTTTCCGACTTTAGCAAGTTTTTAGCTACTACTTTTCAAAAATAAATTGGCTATGAGATTCTTTTCTTAAATTTATAAATAATTTTAGGTATATATTTAAAAAAAGTATACAGTATGGTAATAGGTAGTAAATATCTTTAAACATCTAATGAGAAAATGAAAAATTTATCCAGAGGGTTTATTCATGTTCAATTGGTATTTTAGTTTAGAGTAAAATGGTATTCCAGAGATCGTGGGAATGAATTGTTTCTTGAAGTAGGAAACTGCGTACGATGAGTAAATTCATTCATTAAATTCACCGGGGGTTCTCTACCAAAGGTGGCCATAATTCTCTCTCCTTGGCATTTATGGATAATTTATATTCAATTGTAATACTATTCTGTCCTTTGGATTCGTAATTGTAGGCTTCGACTGACATCTAGAGCTAAATTTTCATAAACTTCCAAAATTTTTAAATATTGAAAAGAAACGTCATCAAAAGTTTGGCGGGATTGTCTTATATTCTTAAGTAGGTCCACGTTTCGGAAAGGCAGGAAAAACCATGACCTTAATGTGACTCATCCATGCTCATGGATAAGATTTTTTTCTTCGAGGAATCAAATTCAAGAAAAAAATATCACAATGGCACAGACACGAAGAATTCCATCAGAATGTCGTGATGTGTGAGAGATTTACGCATAGAAAACGGCAGTTTTGCATTTGACTAAACAGCCATTTTGCACCTCATGCATAAGAGACACCCAAATCATAGCAAGAATTATGAGGATGAAACGGTGAGACTTCCCGATCTCCAATAAATTATACTTATACAAAATTCGAGTTGGAAATTTCTTCCCTCCTATTTATATTTCAAATTTCATATCCGTGTTGTTGAATGACGCGAAAGATCTGTTGTATACATTCAAATATGTAAACGGCATAAAATGAAAAAACGAATACGAAGAAAGTCTGATAGAACCGAAACTCAGGTTTTTCACTTCCCTCGATGCCGCATAATATGACAAACCACTAACTCTTTTCCTACAAATTCTCCTAAATCAGAACATCTGATTGTTCTGGCTAGATAGCTTAAATTATTAAAACAACCGCCCAAAACAGGGGAAGATCCGGGTTCAAGTCCCGTACCTGCCTGACTTTTATCACGCCCGTTTTTCCTTGGGAATTTTCCAAGGTGCACACCTTTATGTGCTACACTACCTTATACTCTTACCTTGTAATATGAAATGGGCTGAAAAACGAAAAGCATTAAATGTGCTCCCATGAAAAAGACGTCTTCTGTTCTTAGCTCGCAAGCGGAAAAAATCTTAAACGAAAGTTATCACTTTAATATGTAACATAAAGAAGCAATTGCTCTTCAATACTTCTCACTCTTAGGAAATGTAAGTGGCCGATGCATTTTTAATAACCTCCTAAAGTGAGATCTACGATAAATATTTACTACGAGATCCTGTTTATGCTTTTACTGTGAAAGCGATATTCTGATTCTACAAAATCTGCACTCTATCTGGAATTACATTGTCCTTACGTTAAAAGCGACTTCCTCTAAAAGTTTATAATGTGTAAGGGCGGAGAAATTAAACTCGCGTAGTATACAGTATTTTCGCTCCAAATATCAGTCATTTGTCAAAAAATTATAAACTGAAGGGTACTAAGACCGTCCTTACATTTGATTAATTAGTCACAATAATTTAAAATAAATTAATCAATTTTACGGAATTTAACCAATGAGGTAGAATAAAGAGGTAATCACTTAAACGCTAGTTTTGTTATTAAACATTCTCGTAAAAAGCAATGAAATTTTACTAGTGTGTACAATATCTCATTTTTACGAAAATAGCTTCCCCTTTAACAGACAGGCTGAACTTAACAAGAGTCAAATTTGATCCTTTGCTCGTACAATCAATACTACAATCTTTTAAAACTTTCACCTACAGACAGTGAAATGAATTAATGAAACATCAATAAAGAACCAGAGATGAGATATTAGTTGTACAGCAAATTCATATAAAAAGTTCAACTGAAATAACGGGAATAATTATTGGTATGAGTGATTATACAGTCTAGCTTAAAAGCAGTAGCATTCGAAGGAATACGTTCCGAAATACACCAAGCTGCATGGGGTTGATTACTTTATTGATGAGACTTCATTTTCATAATTGGCCTCCAGCTTGATATTTCTGAGGAATACATGACATCTTAAGGTAGCTTGGAAATCGAATTATCTGCGTAGCAGATAATTAAGGAGAATTGCATCAATTTCCGAAAGGCGGCTCGCAAGGTACGTATGTGGATGTAGCTGAAGGGAAAAACCCATGAGATATCATAAAACTAATTCTACCACATCGCATCATAGGAAACGGCCAAGGCTATAAATATTTTCGATATAGAACTAGACATAATTCTGGTACGATAATATTTGTATCAGACATATATCGGTTAATCAATGCATACGAATTTATTATTGAATAAAATAGATGGATCAGAAATCACTGAACGAAGCATATTCAATATAAAACATAAAGAGCTGAGGGGCTGCTCATCGAGCGTAAAAGAAATAGCGTACTTTTCCCTGATTCGTACTCTCCTTGAGTATTGCTGTGCGATTTGGGATCCTCACGAAATAGGATTAATATCCCATCTTGAGATGGTTCAACGTAGGGCAGCTTCGTAGGTTCGTTAAGGGAGATTTCAGATTTGACAGCAGTGTTTCGGCTATGATAGAATCCCTCGGATGGAACTCGCTTAGTGATAGAAGACTTTCGATAAGTTTGTCACTACGGATCTCGGGGAGGAGATAGTTGATTTTCTCATCGGAGCTAGTAACGTACGCAATCTTCGAAAGAAAACGAAAAAGCGATACAGGGAAATAGTCGCCAGGACGGATAGATATTTTTGGTCATTTTTCCCGCGAAGTATTAGAGAAGCTAATCCAGGGAGGTTAGGGATATAGGTGTTTTACACCCCATGCCACGCGCCATTGGCGGTTTGTAGGGCTTAAATGTAAATGTAAAGCAGCAACAGTTAGTAAATTACGAAGTACAAATATATTGTAATCCAATATATTTAATACAAAACGTTGCAAAACATATTATGTTCATGTAAATCTTTTGTGAAAAGTATTGTTATACCTCAGTAATTGGAACGAAAGTTAATTTACGAAAGATATCTTTCAAAGGAGAATATCCTAAAAATATCCCTATAAGTCTTTATGCTAATCTATACATCAAATCATATGCAAATCAATCTTTCGGTAATGGCGGCTTGCATTCGTCATCGTATAATTTCTAGTTAAGCACCGCTACCGAAATGTCAAGATTCTATCTCGCATCAGATTCTCTAATTTTATGAGGCTTACAACGGCCAACGTAGCAGAGGGAACATCTTTCGAGCGTAATTCACCTTCTTAAATGGGAGGCTACAGAGGGTAGAAGAGTAAGTAATTAACTCGAGCAAGAAGGTTCAGGTTTGAATACAGGTTAACACACTTCAATTACTTCATTAAAAGAAGATATGCATCGTATGGCATATTTCGTCAGTATTCCGCGCGATACGAAATATAACTTTTCTCGAATTTCGGTATGATGGGTCGTGATAACTTATTTAGTACTTCAAACTGCTACGCCTTAGCCTTGCGTAAACGCACATTTCTTACTGCCAAATAAGAGAAAAAAACCACTATACGCTCAATGACCACTGGCTACTTGAATGTTGATATGATTGGATTTATTTTGCTCGCTAATTAACATAGCATAATCACGCATTTTCGATGTGAATTTTTATCTATATAATCGTTCGATTTTCAATTTTCCGCTACGCAAGCACATTATATCATCACCGACACATAAAAGTTAATTTTAAAATGTAAGAAGAAAGACATGCTTCATATCAAGGAATTCTAGAATCAACTTGTGGATAATGAGAAGTGTTTCTAACCGAGTTTTGAAGTCGCATAAAGTTTACCATGACAGCTCCTTAGTTACGCACACTCAGTTTTCTACATTCAAATTATCTTTCCTTGCATTAAATTCACCTGTATGTTGATGTGACTAATTCATTCGTTAGAAATTAAACCGTTAGACACATTTTATCACCTAATCAGCAATAAATACCGAATTTTACTACTGTGATATTTGCTGAAACGTATTCACAAATTTATTTATTTGAATAAAAGAGCTATAAATAATTACACTATGATCGTTCACATCGAGATATCTAACAATCTCTGCGCGCGAAATTATCACAAAAGTGACTCTAAAGTAGGTCTTTCCACATCCTATTATGGAAGGATCTACACATTCCTATCCACACGAAGAATGAAAGTGTGAAAGTTCAATTTAATTTTTCATCTTTTTCAGTCGAAGGAGAATCGCATTATGTTTTGAAAAAATGAATTTTTCGGTACAAGTCCTAACTGGATCCTCAACTCGATTTTTAAAATAAAAATATTTTGTTAAAGAACTAGGAAATGAAAAACAATTTTCAACGCAATGTTAACTCCTTCAGATCTATTCTTTGAAATTTCATTTGTTTATGATTGTACTATAGAAAGTGAGGGCAATATTTTGAGCGTTATTTTAATACTAGTATGCTGAAGCTATATCTACCTGCAACAACTGAATCTAATCTCAAATTTTCCCTTTTCCTCTCTTAATGTAGAATTTGCAACGGTATTTTTCCAAATGGGAATACCGTTGCATTACCTTTGGCATTCACATATGGATCAAATAGCGCTGCAGATGAAAAGAACGTAGTCAACTACTAGATGGTTTTCGGATTATGACATTCATTTGGCAGTCCATTCTAGCCCACTGATAACATCAAAGTCTCGCAGAAGTCGACGGAGTTCCGTCACGGAGAATTCGACCCTTCGCACCGGGAGACTCAGGTGCGGAGCGCACGTCTGAAGTAGCAACTTAAATTGCTGAATGGGAGAGTATACGTTGACGAAGTGAACTCTAGGGAGTCTTAGGTTCTTAATAAATCATTCCATGTTAATTTTGCTGCCCTATTTTCCATTGTAGTTCCATCCAATTGATTTTACTTTTAGCATCTTCAACGATCCTCATACCGTATGACATCCCGTCAGCTACATCAAGTCGTACTGAAATGAAATTCTTATTTTCGAACCAAGGACTGCAATTCATCGAGACAGATGCCTGAATGCAGCAGTTGGTATCCCCGAATCTGTCGGATCAATGAATAGAAGCAGGGGATGTGTAGCCGGGAAGGGTTTCACGTCCTGTGCGTGTGCTTTGGCGTGCGTGCTGCATAGGTTTTCCCGCCACGCTGCCTCTGGTTGCCCAGGCAACCACGCCGCTCACGCCTCACGCTCCTGTAATTCTGGTTCCCCAAATGTCCCCACTGCGCGATGCCTTCTCCTCCCGTTTCTCTCACCCCTTGACCCCTCGCTTCCCCCGCCCCTTTAATTGCAAAATTGCAACTTTCCCCTCCGAATCCATTCTGCCTCCCTCTCCTCTTTCCATCGGTCCAAATCGCTCATCTCCTCCTTTTCTTCGTTTCTAGAACGCATCTCTCGTTTCTCGTTACATCGGGGTCTATTGTCTCGCGTCACTGTCGTTCGATTGGTGTTGTGATACTTTCGGAGGCTGAGTATCGAGGTATGCGCCTAACTGGAGAGTTGCGCCTTGCGCTCGAAGTGTTAAACAAAAACAATGGCCGACTCACTTCGTGTAAGTCGTCATTACTAATGCCTTACGCAACCACTTCGATAGAAGTAGAAATTAGAAATACCTATTATCTTGGTATCTTCCGGAGTCCTACCGTAAAAGCAAAATGAATTTCGTAAATGAGACGTTCAAAAAATGAAATATCTCTTTTTATTTTCCGGGGGTACTCGCGTTAATGACATTGATAAGTGAAGTATTTATAGAAACGTACAGAAAATAGAGTTTAATATCATTATGGATTTATTTTCTATTGAGAATTCAAAGAGAGGATGATTTTTAAGGGTAGACATGATGGCAATGAAACGCGATTTCGGCGCCATCGAGATGTGACATTCGTCGAAAAAATTAAGTTGGGGGAGAGAGACATGTCTAGTTAGTTAAAGATTTATGAAATTGGAGAGAATATACAAAAGGGGCCAGGGAATGGAGCGCAAACCCGTCCCAGTTGATAAGCAGGAAGTACCGTATGGATGCGGGGGCCTCCATCCGCCACGTGGGAATGCTAGGGTGTCATCTGGGTATTGGCGTAGATCGAAGGATTGAAACAGGATGGGTGGCCCAAACAAGTCTCGTGAGACAAGGGACAGCTAGCCACGGATGTGAAGGACTCTTTTGAGGAAACATTTTAACTAAAGTGATCGGATTACTTCGATGAAAACGATATTATTAAGATTCCTCCCGGAAGTATTTTCATGATTTACTCAACGGGAAATTTATGACTTTAAGAAAACAAATTATTCAAATTGTTGGTTACATTCTTTAAGACTTTGTACGCCGCGGTGCATACATTTTTATGTTATTAAGTTCAATTAATCCTAAAACTGGTCTAACTTTGTTTTCATCATGAACTTTGGTAATCGTTCAATGTTTTTATGTCCTTCATTGGGAGCAATGTTCCTTCCACTCACGGTCATCGCTGCAATTTTTGCAAGTATAAATTTGGAAAAACTCCTACCGACAGCTTTATAAGGGGATCAAGTTCGCATTTGACGTCCATCCATTACTAAGGAAAATTTGTTTTACAAAATCGATAACAGATTTCTATCGTGTCATGGAAATAAACAGGAAATTTTATTTGAGTAAAAATAAGTATTTCCTATTTTCATAAAATTTTGTTTCGATTGAATTCATTTTGAGACAAATTTTCCAAGCATGGAAAAACGGACACTTTTTTAGTTCTTACTTATGATAAAAAACCAACTAGATATAAACAAAAATGTATGCGTTGTATGGTTGAACGCAGAATAAAACCTGCTGAAATTTGGTGCAATTTGTTTTTCTTTGGGAATCTTAGTTTGATTTTCATTCAACTCCAAACCTGAGTATCCACAATTAAAAATCTGACAGTAGATCCACCCCTGATACTAAGTAATAATGAATTATTCGATTTCATTAACTTGTCTTAAGATACTCTGGGATATGAAGAAAATAATCAGTCCCTCAGATCATGTCTTCATGTCACCTTAATTTACTAAGCCTTTTTTTGCGTACAAATCAGAAAAAGAGTTTCGTTGTACAGAGTGAGATGGGAGAAGATGTTTTTATGGTCCATCACTAATATTAGAAGAGAATCCTACAGACAATAAAGGTGAAAATTTCTATCAATTCCAGCAGTTTCATAAGATAATGATCAGGTATATTTTCGACTTATTCTATACGAAAGATTTTATTTGACTGGCCAAGGATCTACTCCAGTTTTGCAGGAATAAAACTTGTCTTTCTCAGATAGTTGCAAAGGAAAAAAAAAGACTATACATTTATTATGACAGCGCATATTCGGACGCCTTAATAATTACCTTAACTCCTTAAGAAAACTTTGTCCACATTCGTCTAAATTCGGGTATTTTTGCTGATGCCAAAAGATTACGGTGACTTTATATCCTTATACTATCCATTGTCTTATTAATAACTGGCATATGTCCTGCATACTGTTTGTAAGTCCCATACGAGCTGAATTATCTCTTAATTATGCCCTTTTTCTGTCTCCTATTCCCTTGAGGTTTGTTAACCGATTAGGTGTCTTAGCGTTGGCCTCAATCGTCAATGTCAAAAGATATCTCACGTCTAACCTAAACCTCAGAATCTTAAGGACCTCAGACATCTAACATAAGTTTCATTTCATCGTTCAGTATCTCTCAACAACATTAACCCCAGGTTTGCATATAAGTTCGCAGGACTTGAAATCCAATTCACGATACTGATATCCACGAAGTGGTAGACGTGAACGAATGGATCGCCGGAAAAAAAAGGTTGCGGAACGTATAGAACTAAACAAAGGTGGTGAAGATTGGAATTGACGCCAACCAGGAAGATAAAAAGCGGTGTAAAAAGAAGTCTCAGAGAAATCACGGAATATAACACGAATGACGAACGTTTTTATATAAGAATTTCCACGACGACACGGTAATTTATAGGGAAATAGAAAATTCAGATGATATAATAACCCTGGCGAATGATTTAGATAAAATTATGAAATGGTGCGACGGCTGGCAATTAGAGATCAATATAGACAAATGCTTGGTAATAAACGTCTTCGAAAAGAAAATTGTCAATGATTCTTCGTACAGCCTCCGAGGGGAAACTTTATCAACAGTAGAATCGATGAAATGTCTTGGAGTAACTCTCACAAATAACTTAACATGGTGTACCCACATTCGTAATACATATATGTGGACAAGCTCTTAAGAAATTCGGATTCGTTTAGAGAAGAGTCGGTTGGAACAAAGTAAAAGTCCGTTAGCGATGTTACGTTGCGTTGGTCAGGCCTCACCTGGAATATGCGTGTAGTGTATGGGATACTGCGTAAATGTGAGGTATTCGGGAATTAGAAAAAGCACGGCGAAAGGCGTTACGTTTCGTAAAAAAATGTTACGACAAATCAGTGAGCGTTACCCAAATGCTTCAGGACGCAGGATGGGAATCTCTAGAAGATAGAAGATTAAAACAAAGGATACGTTTACTAAATAGGTTGAGAGAAGGTACATACCTTCGTAGAAGATGTAGCCGAAAGATGTGTCCTCCCTGTTACATAAGCCGTTCTGATTCTGAGAGGAAAATCAGAGAGATAGACGTTAGAACGAATCGATTCAAAAAATTCATTTTTTCCGCGAACGATACGCGAAAGTAACTGATTAGGAAAGTAGAGTCATGGTGCATGCACCCCCTGCCACACCCCGGAAGGCGGCTTGCAGGGTACATATTTAGATGTAGTATTCGAAAATTTTTGATATCCGTCTTAAAGTCGAAAGAGACTGTTAAACACGAGACATGTAAGTAAATTAAAAGTACCTATATGATGAGGAGAGACATAAGTAACTCTCGAACTGGAATAAGAAAGAAATACTAAAATTGGAGGAAATGAAAAGTGACAAAAGAATCGAGAGCTAGGGATCCAAGCTCCGGGCGAGCTCTTGTTGTTGATCGAGGACGTTGCTATGGAAACCTTTCGACAGACGCTGAACCAATGCGGTATTCATCTTGTTAGCGATCAACGTGGTCCCTTATCTTTCCTCTCCCAAAATGTTACCAGTACTCGCAAGCATCGTTTGTTTCTCTAAAGATGGGGGGTCTAAACGATGGATTATATGTAATAACGATTCTCGTCCTCACATATCTCCATCCTTATCCCGTCAGCTTAGTTGTTTTTATCTTTTACGTTACTAAACAAAGGGATAAGTTCCAATGATTATTAAAAGGATGCTCATAGAGTAAATAGATGAGATGCGATTTATAACTAAAATCTAGTTTGATAGAACACATACATACATAAGTGTTCTACCGTTCGGTAGGTACATGTGCCGTAATATTCCCTATTCAACGCCATTTCTCTCGTTTCTATGTAACTTACCACACCCTTTATGTCATCGAACATCTTTTGCCTTTCCTTTTCTCCCCCTCTGTCTTTTCCCTTGCATTCTTCCCTCAATTACATTTTCAGCAATCCCTCTCCACTCAATATCTGACCCACCCATTATCTCTGTCAACTTTTAATTACTTCAGTTACAATCCTTTCCTCCCCGACCACCTCTAGTACCTTCGTGTTTGTTTTTCTATCGACCCAACTTACTTTTCCCATTCTACGCCATACCCACATCTCGAAAGCCTCTAATCTTTTGATGTCTTTCTTTCTTAAGGTCCAAATTTCACACCTATACAGCAAAACAATCCACACTAATGATTTTACCAATCATTTTCTGATTGCTTTATCGAGACTTCAGTCATCAGTTACGTTCGCTTCACGAAAGCTTCCTTGGCCAATACTCACAATCAGTAGAACACAAGAGCCATATTAATTGAAATATCATCTCATATCAATACGTATCGCCGACTCAAAGGTTAGTTTACAACGAAAGAAGATAAATTCTACGCCAAAATCCATGACAGGTAACTTACCCCACCCTGTACTAACATGAGAGACGTATATGATCGATTTTGTAAAATCCGAAGGTAGCAAAAGTTATAGAGAATCACTAGTTTGCGATTTGCTCAATGAGTTGAAATAGGAGTGTGTCTCTCATCCAAGTTGAGTGAATTACAGGAATCTGGTGAGGTAATGGTAGTTAATATGATTTAATTTTTATTACCGTTCTCCTATTTCTTTCAAATAGAAAGAAATGTAGGGTAGGTAAAAGAATACAGAATAAAATGAAAAATTATAAAAGAAAAGGCATGCAATCAGGTTCGGAAATTTTATTCCCTCTCTTCGATAAACAATAGGGTCACGACGCTGAACTAGCGTTTCATATTAAGAAGATAAATGAAGGTTTGGTTCCTCGAATAATATCAGATCAAATGATTACACATTCGTTTACAATCGACACGAGTATTTGAAGATAAATGTCATCGGTCACCTTAGCAGGGTCGCGGCTGAATTAATTGATTTTCTGACTTCTATTCCAGTTTATATGTATTCAGTAGCTATTTATATACTGGGAGAGATTGCCTGCCGTGATAAATCACCTTCATCAATAGCAACATCTCTGGAATCTAATGATCTAAATGAGTTTTACACGATGCTGATTATATCGAGTTTATTGAAATTTATGTTTATATTATGATATGGTGTTTGCTAATAACGAGGTATGGAAAAGGATGAAGTATGATGTCACTATGCGATAGCGCTATTACTACGCAAAACTGCTATTACAGTATGCATCTTTCTCATATTGTTAAACTTCAAAAGAAAAGAAGATATTCGCTTTTTGAGGGGTGGAGGAAAATACCCGAGGAAGCTGTTCTTCTCTGTTATTTTTTAGGAAAACATCGCATGAGAAAATACAACCGCTGAGTTTTAAGGTTGTGTACCCTAAAATTCGAAATTCAGAAATCTTTCTCAGAAATTCGATATTTCGAATAAAATTATCGTTACCGATTATGAAAGGCTTCCATACGTACAGAGATGGGATCAAGTAACAATCATAGAAATATTTCGGACTATTTGTCATCACATTAATGATAACTGTTTAACATATATTGGACTGAGAAGTTTAACTGAAACGGATATTTTCCAGGGATGAAATTAGCTATTAATTAATTAAATTCAATATTAAATCTATTATATCTATTAATCAATTAAACTCAAATAATGAGTTAAAATCATCTAAAATACGATTCATCATCGTATTGTATTAAAAATTCCTAATTATAGCCAAAATTCGACATTTACTTCATAACTTAAAGGCAAATTAGCGTGCGTATTGTTATTTTTAAGTAAATTTTCTATTTATCCAAAAAAATTCACTCCTCTAAATATCTGTAGCTCAAACGGAATCTGTTATGTAAGCCTGCGACGAAGTAAATCCATTGTTGTCATCCAGGCAGCTCCGCTGCAGCTAAACATTTTCGTAATGCTAAAGGGTACCATTGATGTAGTGTCGTTGAATCAAAATTGTTTAAGGAAATGCACGGAAACAAACGAGCATTATGGAATGGCTGTATAAATCTGAAGCTGTCTTGCCAGCTAATTCTGTTTCACAGGTACCAAACTGAAGATCGAATCACTCTTAAAAGAATCTACAAGCCTTCGCTTTCATTTACGGAATAGCGTCACAACATGTTCATATCTCCGTCCCAGCTTCCTCTTCGCTTTCCAGATACACGGATTTCGACGAATAACAGATCTTCCCCCTCAGCCCTCCCCCCAAAACCCTCCCACGACCTCTCTGCCCACCTTCCCCCCACTCCTCTCCCCAGAGCTCTACACATGGCTTGATCGATCGGCTCTCTCTCTCCCCGCAGGGACCGGCTTCAATTAAAGGCCAGCACAGACTCCCTCCCATTTCATTCATTCCCCTGCCAACATTCTGGACTGCTACATCGCCAAAATCTTCATTTGAACGTGCTTGTACAATGCAGTTTATTTCACCGCGCAGAGAATGACAACTCGAATTGCTAAGAGCGACAATTAATCTGCTGGAATATCTCTTTCGGTTGCGCACGACTCTTTCATTTTGATTACTCTATAAATCGTTTTCGATGCAATTTCTCTTCGTATTTGATCTAAAACTGAAGGCTTTCGGAATAGGCTGGTAAAAGATGTTCGAGGGAAAACTGAAACGCTTCCTCACTTTCCGCAACATGGAAATAGTCACCAATTACCGTAATTAAGTATCATATGTAACTTTTTAAGGTACACAATAATACTTGATGTTATGTTGTAGAACTTTTATCCTTGCTCCTTGAAAATTTTTTCTCCCTCTTAATTTTCAGTACTAAATATAATAGTAATTTATATATGTGAAAAACTTAGAAACTATAACTTGCTGGTTTTATTTCTTTATTATTTTCACATTTTATATCTGTTTCATGATTACCACTCTCACAAGTTCAAACTAAGCGGTCAAGCTAAATTTTAAGTAGATAATATAATTTTTATGAAGCATATTTATAGATTTCTCCTTTCTCCATTTGGCGGAGTGGTTAGCGTGCTAGCGTTTCAACACTATGGTCCCGGATTCGAATCCCGGCTAATCGGATTTTTCCGATTGGGGAATGGTTGTGTGTGTTTGTGAATAGTAACAACTATTAAAATGGATGTAATTGGGTTTAACCTGTTTCCATCAAAGAAGTTATTATTATTATTATTAAAGTTCTTGGTTCGACGCCAAATAATCGAGAGAAACGTTTTCTTCAAATTTCGCATTAATTATGAGCATTATTTTTTGATAAGTATCGTCGTTATTAACCTAATGATTGGAAATATTGAAACATTTAATTCCACGTTTGGAGTTTCGTTCTTTAATTTATATTCAAACAAAAAGAAAGCGGTTAAGCGTGTCACGAAATTTTATCGAACTTACGTGAGTGCTGTGGAAGACAAAAGGTTGAAAAGCACTCCTTATATCAGAAGAAGCATGACATAAGACAAGAAATATAGGATGGAATTTCTTTTGTAAATTTTCTACTATGCTTCTATTTGCAAGAAATTAATCATAAACCATCGATCATCCCGAAACTGTAATAATTAAAAATACCTCGCGTCAATAAATTTATTACTGATTATTTATTACAACGAGTTAATATATATTTGTTTTTCATACTAGAGAACTGAATGACTGTGAATTATACGTAACGTTCAAGTGTATTTGTTTTGTTACAGCTATTTCCTAGAAGCGTTCGACTTCGGTGAAAGCGGTCCCGGGTTCGATTCCCGGTGGGGGCCTACGTGTGAAATGACCTTAGCTGTCGAAGCACTTTTAACAATACTACTACTGTTTCCTAGAGTAGTCATTTTCGCGATTTCTCCATCAGATTGTTTTTATATTCAAGTTTGTAAATACCGACGTAGCAATGAATTTAAATTTGACTCTTGGTGATAATCGGTATTCATTTTCACTTATCATTTAAGCGACGCATTGCTTTAGTATATTTGACTATTATTGCGATTATTTTGTATTTGGACTTCATAATAAAAGGGCCAACGAGGACTGATTTTTAAAATTGTAACATTTCGTCCACTGAAAAAGATTTGCTATCCATTTAGGCTGATTGGTGTGTTTAAATGAGGATCTGAATCCCGGTCGTGTTTAGACGAAAGTGAAATGGGACATCGCATTACCACAACTTCCGATCGTCTCAGCATTCACTATGAGATCGAATTCATTCAGTGGTTTCCATATTCAACAAACGATTCCTCTGTATTGGAATATTGCCACTTTGTGTTCCTCTGCTCCAGACTCCTACAAGCAACGAGAAAAAAGCGCAGCCTGGGGGTTTTCCGCTCGTGAATGAAGTGAAAACGGCGCTTTCAACAGGTTATCGGGTAAGGGGAGAGTTTTCTGTCTCTTGTGTGGCATCCCGCAAGAAATGGTCTTCGTCTTTAATCTCCGTCATTTTGGGCTACCCTGAGCAACTGCTTAAATTTGCCTTAAATTTTCGTAACCTAGGTCATAAAATTTGCAAAATAAAAACGGCCGCTCCTATCGTAGTATCGATAAATTTTAAAAGGACAACAAGATAACTAAATCCTTTATTTTTATCGTTTGAATCTCTTGGCACGAGAATGAGGTTTAAGTACCAGTCTTTTCATGCACTTCAGTATCCGCGACAACACATGAGGGTCAATCCGAAAATAAAAAAATAATACTTGCTTCCATTATTTCATATTCCAATTTACTTCTTCTGAATAAAATTCGATCAAACTAAACTACTTATAAGTGAAAAATTTCGAGCTCTGAAATAACCTGATCACTCTCTATCTTACCATAAGAGAACCGCATTGGGGTTCCATGATCAGAATAAATCGAAAGTAAGGCTTTGATAATAAAAATTACTTACGCTCCCACATTATATCTATAGGATATAGATAGTCAATAGAAAGGATTTACTTTGAATTGAGTTTTTAAAATGTATTCTGAACTATTTATGATGAAATTTGAATGATTTATGATGTATGCTCATGCTTTCTGAATTATTTATGAATCTAATGCTCCCGCAGTTTGAGGTAATATCACAATAAAATCACAGGAAAACAGATACAACCACATTGATACATCGTGTAAATTTTGTCACTACGGTTGAAATGAATTGAAACCTCGATAGCTAGCACGAAGAGCATGTTGTTATCGAAAAACGTAGACGAGACAAACTTTCATGAATCTAATTCCGAATTATTTTAAGTTGACAGTTTAATTTGGAGTTATAGAATCGACGTTGAGAGACAAAAGAATCAAAAACGAAAATTTCCAGCGAAACAGGATTATGAAAACGGAGATTGGTTTCCGGTGTCGTGCGGGTAGACTATATTTACCATTCTATTATCGTACCCTCGCCTCGTCGACAGCGGTGGTTTGTCGATTATGCCCCTCAAATTGGAGAAACTTGGAGTGCTTGATACAATTTCTGTTACGAGGCCATTCTTTTGACTTTCAAAAATGTATGAATGTTGTAAAGCAACACTACGTAGATGGGGGGATTTGATATTATTTGTGTGTACCGGTAAAAGGCCCGATTTGAACATATTATTTGTTGATAAGGACAGTGAAGGACATAAAACAGTGGCTCATTAGTCAAACAGACTTTCATTAATTATTTTAACTCATAAAATAATATTTGGTGCTAAAGCTAGGAAAACTTTTATCAAAACTTAAAGAAAAAATCTACAGTATACATCCTTTATACATATTAACTTGAAATTATTTAAATCAAATGACGATACCCATTTCTAATGTAAATTTACTTTCTAGAATAATGTTAAGTCTAAAATTCAAACAGATGAATGCTTGATGATAAACTGCGTAATTAATTAATATTAAACTACTTAATTAATTATAATTAAAACTAGAACCATTTTTGTGACAGGAGTTATTTGAAACATCGTTTTTGCCTTTAATTTTTCATTTCCATATTTCATTATTCCTAGAGCTATAGCTAAATTATAATATGATTACGAATGTCAAATTATCCAAGATATCAGAGGGCAAAACTGAAAACTGATTTCTTCTGAAGGACCGAATGTTGAAATAGATTGTCTTCCTAAAAGCAAGTGTACCCTCCACAGCTTCAATAAAATATTTTCAAATGAACAGGATTAATCCCAGAAGCAGAGTTTGACGTTTAGGTTGAGCATTGGAAGAAGAAGTATGCATCGCATATTTTCTTCTTTCGTGAAATCTATCTTTAGAGGGCATCCATGAACCGGTTATTTAATAACACCGAAGTCACAGACAAGTGAGTTTTATGTAATTAAAGCGCGAGATCATGATATCGATATATCATCAAATATTTCTTTCGTCTTCCTTATCAGCTTTTGTTTTTCCGAGGCTATTCAGCTTTATTTAGCACTTGATCGAGTGCAGATGGAGGGAGTTGAGACGACGAAGGCCAAGGTCGTGCAGTGTAGCAGCCAGTTTCGCTGACACCTCTGACCTCCAGCAAAAGTAGTCCCTTCCAAAGTGGGTCACTCATCTGCACCAGAAGATCTCTCGAATCTCTCAGAAATTGTGGGTTTCCAGGAGAGGACATCTCAATCCTTTTTGGCGGATTAACGAGCACTGAGCAGTAAAACGTATTTAACAAGAAATCAGAAAACCCAAAATATCGCGGATTAGAATGCAAATTTTAGTGGCGTTTCGCAGAAAATCTTTTGAAAGAGACAGTGAACTGTAAAAGGTGGAATAGGATTTGGACATGCGATCATAATTGACCTTCGAAATAACGATATCAATGGGAGAGTTCTGTTGCATTGCACAAATGTCAAAAACCCGCGTGCGCTAATGGATTCCACTCATTTTGGGTTTGTAGAATGTAGTTCTTTGACCAGAAGAGGATTTAGGGCCAAGCGAAATAGGCGAGCGCCTAGGGCTCCGCATTAATATTTCAGATATTAAGTAATACCAGAAATATAGAATGTATTACAAAACAAAAACTTAATGATGATTAAAAGTCAATCGTTTACATCACTGAACAACTCTTTCTGTAAACAGCGATAAGAAAAAGAGAATCGAGTGGGAGAAAGAGGGGGAGAGAGTTAAAATTGGAAAATCTCATACTTCAGACGACTCTACACGCACAGATAGCAATCTGTTGTCTATATGTATGTATGTATGTACGATGGAAGCGGCCAGACGTACAATGCTTCAATAGAATTAATTAAATAATCAATATTCAGCAGAAAATGAGGCCTTTCGAAATTGCAAAATTTTAAAGAATGCAATAGAAATTAACGATTCGTCTAACATATGCGTTTCAGAGATGTACCACGAGTTTCGTTATGTTTTTAACAAATCCATCCCCAGGCATAAACACGAAAAATGCACTCAAGTTTAAGGGTGAACTTGCGTGAAATTTACGTTAATTTATACAAAGCGCTTTGCTTAGCTTTGACCACTATTATCACAGTGCCTCGGCCGCAAGAAGTTTGTCCAAACTGAAGCGCCACGGTAGATTAAAATGTATATCCGTTCAAACCAATCTCACGCAATATTGTATACGCTAGTATTTTGTCAAAAGAAAGTGAGGTAATTTACTTCTTGAATTACTCGGAATTGATAGAAGAATTTGGCACGGTGAGGAGTAGATAAACATTAGTATGGATCTCCTTATGCTTCGATAAATTATTGCAGAGAAATATTTTTGATGTGCATACAATTTGTGAGTTTGTGCTAGGAGAAAATAGCCGCCGTGAATAATTTTTTCTGGACCTAGGTTAACTGTAGAAGTTCATCTTTCCCATTGCTTTAATTAAGATAGTCGATAAATTTAAATATTTCTGTTGACTTCATTGACTCAATAAAATGTTTATCGTGCTTGTAAGCGAAGCCGCATTTCCTCCGTTCACGAATATTCGCGAATATTGAGTGTGATGAAGAACGATCAAGCAAGCTTTAACTTTATCGACCTTTTTTAAATTAATTTGTATAATATTATCAATGAATATCGGATTTACGTTAGTGAATTAAATATCGCAGTTTTTATACACAGTTTCACATAAGAGTTTCTTTCCAACTAATTACGCTTGGAGACCACGAATTTGTGTATTGAATCCATGGAAATAAAAAATGAAAGAATTGTGATATTTCTTTAGATGTAGAGCCACTACGGGTCCTGTAATTCGTCCCATTGTAAATTAAAAACGGCGGCTAGAATCTCAATATATGTACTCATGTAAAATACATTATACACCCGGTTAAGAGGATGGATTGAAGCCTAGCCAATAACTATTTTGACCCTCTGAACCCTAAACTCGACTTTATGAAATCTAGATTCCCGCAAAATTGGTAAACAACCCAGCTCAACCTTTTCCTTGCCAATCTCAACTTGAGAATTACAAACTTTTTATATTCAATAATGATCAAATAAGGCGTGGTCAATATAAAAGAATTTAAAGTAATCGATACGTATACATGGAAACATTTTTTACCGAAAATTTTTCAAAATCGCTTTTAATTTTATGGATTCTCCAATAAAAGACGCACTTTATTATTAATAAGTAAAGCTTAGTGCATTTGCACATTACCAACAGAATGGAACATAAGAATTTCTTTATGTACTGTTATAGTGAGAGGGACGTCTAGATAGAAATTTCCGCTCATTATAAAATTCCATTCTATGGTGGGGGACAAGATTTTACGATGCTTGTTAAGTATATTCATGAACTTAGTAAATATCTTGTCTAATGAAATTAATAAATCTTTATTTATAAATTNAAATCTTTATTTAAATTTAAAAATAAATGTATTAATATTTTTTTAAGTTTTGGAAATTAATTTCACGGAAACAGGTGAATAACTAATCAAATATTAATTACCTCGTTCTTGGTCCCGTCGGGCTTCTAGTTGAACTTTTCTTAACACTTTATAGAGTTTTGATCGAACGCTGTCCGACATAACACGAGCGCAAATATTTAAGGTTTGCAATTTCATTCCATCAAGGCTCACTTTCATCAATAAATTCCCTCACAAATGGAATTTATCAATGAAAGTGGCAAACCAATTTCAATTAATCTGGTAGTCAAATGTTACGTTGCTCTGGGGCAGGCGCACCAGGAATATCTCGAAATACGAAAAAATCATCTTTTTCTGCCATCGCTAAGTTGAAAATATACGCCTCCGACCATCTATTGAGATAAGTGTATGTCCGTTCACAAAGGAGCTAAACTCTTAACATTTCATAGAAAACGGTTAAGGGTGATCTAGCGCAAGATGGTGAGGACCCAGGAAAAATCCCTTAGGAAAAATGGACTTGAAAAAAGTCTGACGGGACCGGGAATCGAACCCGTCTCCCAATTGCCGGTTGGGAGCTCTGTCCGTTGAGCTATTACAGTTCTGCCGGGATATCTCAACGGACAGACCACCCGACCGGCAATTGGGAGGCCCGGGTTCGATTTCCGGTCCCGTCAGACTTTTTTCAAGTCCATTCTTCCTTGGGATCTTAACATTTCCATCCACCAAGGAATATCCAAAGAGAACTCCTTCATTGAATTCCCCCTTCTTCTTTTCATAAATATTTCTGGTATACTTGGTCTTAAAATCGCTCTTCCGATGAAATATTTCAGCGATTTTTCATTCGTCCACATATACGCCCAGCAAACTGCTTTTGGGCTCGTGAATGGAAATCGCGACTTATTTCATCCCCAATGTTTAAACCATTAATCCCCAGCAATGAACTTGTAAATTTACGCAAAAGTTACATTGCGGATAATTCCATCAATATGTTAGTGTATTACCTAAATTTTACAGGGCTATCTTGATTTTTTATGATTCCCTCTGGTATTAATTTCTACTTAACTTCTCACTCATAATATATACTTCATATTTCCACTAGTATTTCTAACTATTTCAAGAGATATAACTGTCCGTGAATTTGGTATACTTATTTTGAATAGTAGCTAATGCAATAAATATAACCAGAATTTCCCGCTTATAACATCTTCCACTTACGTTAAATATTCTTGCCATATGCAACGATCTATTCTCAATGTCACTCACCCTCTTTCCTCTGCCTGATAGGAAAATTCAAGCACGACCTAAATTACAGCTTGTAAATGTTTTAAATTGGTGAATACGATACTGCCGGTGATGTATGATAATGTAAGGAAAATCGACGGATTGGCTAGTAACTTTGTGGTACTCCATGACGAAAAAACAACAACAGGAACAAATTTTCACAAGGAAACTAATTCCTATTTTATTTAACGGGGGATGGGGTGGGGGGACCCCACCCCGTCCTACTTCCTTTCTCTTTTTTCTTTTGTTAAATGTGTGGTTGGAGCTGCTTCTGTCACTTGATAATGGTGCTTATGCATCGAAACATGTCGTGCATTTTGTCTCCTGTGGTATTTGCATAAGTTGAATAAAATAGGAATTAGTTTCCTTGTGAAAAGTCGTTCCTGTTGTTGTTTCTTTCGTAATGTAAGGAAATATCAGAGAGCAAACCTCGCGAAAAGACGATCGAAGCTTCGATCACGTGCCCTTAATATATATCAAGGAGAGTACCCAAAAAAATCGATCATTAATGGGATACATTTCATAGTAACCGTTTCTTCACATCCCAGATATTAACTGAAATAAAAAATCCAGGGCTCCAGAAAATCCAAATCTATCAATAACAAATCTATATAAATAAAAAGAAAAAGTAACAATAATTGGTGAAATATAGTAGTTATTTATATTATTCCAGGAAGTTGTTTTTGCTTTCCAGCTCTTATGAGAGTGAAATGTCTCATGAATCAAATTATTCATTAATAAATTTTCCTTTCATAGTCGCTGAACCTACCTATTATACGTATGTATTGTTATCACGTTTTTAATTTTCATTTCTCTATCATACTGAAAAAAGTTCCCTGAAAATCCATTTCCATCCTTAAAAAATTCGATTCCTGTTCAAATCACACCCCAGAATTCTCGTGGTCCTTGACGGCCTCTAAGCCATCTTTTGTCGGCCATTGGTCGTTCTAAGTTCGCGTATGTCGCATGTTCGGCCACTTTGACTCTGGTTCTAATAACTATCTACAACATTCGTAAATAGGCGTGACATTATCAATGGCAACAGCAGGACCCTCTCCAATCGATGCCCATTTAAACTTGGTCTTCGAGGAATGATAATGCCTCCATAGGACAGCGATGACGGTAGGTTAATGAAACTATTCGGAAAGTGTACGTGCTGGAAAGAGGCCTGTGGGAAGGGTGAGAGCGACGGTCAGCATCCTCTCAAGGCCACCCTCTCCTCCCCTCCCACTTCTTCTCCCACACCTTCCTCTAGCAGACGCAAGGGAAGAATATACCGCCCGACTGCGATTTCCATCACCAAGACGCAAAGAAACTTTGGCGCCCTTGGTTTCCCCTCGACAATAACAATTATGACGAAATTAACGAAATTTAATTATACGATTGTTACAATGACTTTCAACACTAAAAAACCAAAGATTCTGCAGATCCTATGCCCCACTTTGGAATTCTTCTCAACGAATTGGATACGACGATTTTATCATTTTGGTGGTCCTCCGATAGCATTGAGTTGGATGAAGTCAGCGGCGCTGGAACTCAAGGATTTCCTTCAATCGCTCCAGATTGGAGAATTTCGTGGTGTAACTATTATTCCACGATACCATCGGGATGTAATTCGATGTACAGTACTGCCGAAATTTCACCGAAGTGAAACAATATATAAATGTGTTTGTGTGTACGTCATTGGCGGGTCCAAAGGGGGAGGGGGGAAGAGTCTCTCGCCCCCCCTCCCCATGATGACTTTGTAGTAGTAGCAGTTTGCCAAAGGGTCCGACGAGGAGCTTGAATTAATATCAGATTGTACAGTTTTTCCCGATCATTATACACCTACTGCATTTATCACGACAAAATGGCATTTTAAAAGTTAGCTGAAGATGATTTCATTAGGATATTGTCTTAAATCGTCCTCCCTTGGTGACTTTCTAGATTCGCCCCAGTGCACGTGTGTAGAATATGCGATATTTTATGTGCAACGTATAATACAGGGATGGCGAACCTTTTTTGGCAAAAGCGCCATTTTTTATTAATATAAAGGCCTTGCGTCCCAATATTAAGCCAAAGCATAAGCATGAAATATTTAACATTATCAATTTCATAATGCCAACGATTGGATAAATATATATAATAAATATATGTAAATAATTATTAATTATCATTATTAATGAACAGAATTCATTTATAAGATGGAAAAGATATTGACATAAGATTTTCGCGCGCAAAATATTTTTCTCGCGTGCCACTTCGGACACGCGTGCCGTAGGTTCAACACCCCTGGTGTAAGCTACGATAGATAAATAGAATATATCGATAGAAATAAAGGATACTATTTCTAAGCAGATTGAAACGACCCCGAGAGCGGTCGTTTAATCTAGGATGAATTTCAGAGAATAAGAAAGCCGATTGCTAACTTTCAATAAAACTGCTTTTTTATTTTCACCTAGCCCCTAGTGTCTTGGTCGGTTATAGCGCGGAAAGAGCGTGATGTTTAAGAAATGGATTTTCGCTGAAAATGCGCCACACAATTAGTGCGCCTATATGGTATTCTTCCCTCCTCTCAAATTGTATTTCCTGTTGTGATCACTGCGTGTCCTTCTAACCTTGTCCCGTCCATATTAGAACCTGACTTCAGAGTCTTTGTTTACAAAGTCAGAAAAATCTCGTTTTTCAACTGCCCAATTTTAGTGAAAATCGTATTGCTTTTGCGCAGTTGTTTCCGAAAACCCAGAAAATAGTTTCCTACAAAAGGTTATGGATCAAAGTCCTTTTCCCGCGTTCAAGTGAGTTCAATTCATGCATTAACGGAGATTAGATTTTCTTTTTATTTTTTAGTCCTCAACCAGAGGAAACCATTACTTTCCCCGACTTCTAACATTTACAATTTATTCTCTATGTTTCTCATTCCAACAATTAAAGGTTAATCATCACTCCTAATGTGAGTCTACTTATTAAAAGATAATTTATAGTTATTAGATGCTACATATTGCCATATTTCCACCGTTTTATTAGTACAAATCTTCCGCAATATGTGCAACAATAAGTCGAATCCTATCTACCTTTAACCTGTTTCTGATAAATTTCTCACTTTGGAGAACCAATGAAACTTGTGAAATACTACTTGTTGGCGGGGGAATTCCTTTACATGTAGAACGACAAATTCCAAGAATAGTATATTAGCAAAAATTTCTCTAATTTCATCTGAAGTACACAATAATTCACGGAATTAATAAATTATGGAAGTAATATAATTTTACTTCCATAAAATGGTTCCAATTTATATGTACCAGCAAAACACTGGCGGCAATGACGATGAAAATCGTCTCTCTCTTATTTAAGAGACGACATTTTTATGAGTTTCCTGTCATACAATCAACTCGAATCTTCGTCTACTTTTCGATTTATTCCTTCCGTCTCTTAAATTAAAACTTAGCTAATTTCCTTGAAAAGAAATCAAGATTTTACTTTTTAGACGAATTCTTTGCTGAATTAAATTACCTATAAAATAGTTAGTTCCGGATACTAATTCTGGAAATTTGAGGTGATAAAGCATAGTTGTATTAACGCCTACTAGTTGGCAGAATTCGCACTCCTAATGCTTTTAAGTAAAGGCATCTTTATATAGCACAGAAAGATAACCACTTACGATCCTCTTCGGAAGACAATCTCAAACTTAACTTTAAAATTTCGATGGCTATTGAAACGATGCTAGATCATATTCAACATTAAAATAAAAACGATGAATAACCCAACACTTATAATCACAAGTTGAATTATTTTCATTAAAACATCTGCTAGTATGACGCATTAAACCGTAGGTAAGAAAACCGAAGAAAAAGCAGAATGATGAAGTTCCTATATAGTTATCGATATTCCTCTGAATTGTTATCTCATTAAAGAAACAAATACTTCAAGCATGAGAAACTATTTTTGTAGATAAAAATGTAGAAGTAAGAATGATACGTCTTTTTCCACATTTTTGAGAATAATTCAGGGGAAATAATTTATAGCGAGGATCGACCGAGGATACGAAATGCCCAAGGAGAAAATTAAGGAGTTTATCTTTCATTGTAACTGTAAATCCGAGAGGTCAGAAATTTCAACAGATATGGACCAGTTTAGAGTACAACTGAAGCAACATCTTCTATCCCAAACCTATAGTGCGGAGGTATGTAACTTTCCACTACAATTCTCACAGAAATCGATAAACGTGTTCTTGATAAAAAAGGAGCAATTGTTTTACTTGCTCCTCCATTAGTTCTTTAAGTGGTTCATGAAATAATTTTTACCTTAAATAAAAAAGCAGTGGATAATTTCTTTAACACCACAAAATTAATTAAAGTTTAGATTTTACTACCAACAGATGTCGCTTGAGAAGATTCACTTAATGTTTACCTTTGTTATAGATAAAATTTCCTTGCTTAAATTTCTAATTTTAATTGTTTTCAACTAAATTCAAACCGCAGGAACCCTTCATTTTGGGGGCAATTATTAACCTCCATAATTTTTGAAATCCTTATTTTTTAAATTTCTCAAAAAAGCCCTATTTACATATACTTCAGTTCACCTTTCATAGTAGACATCATTTAACATAGAAATAAAAATTGAAAAATATATTACAGATGATGACCAGTTATTAGTAATTTAGTTTCAGAAAATCGAAATATTCATAAATTTTTTTCAAAATGTGTTTACCTTTTCTTACATCTTCGCATTTAATATGTTTCGTTCGATAGCCGAAACTGATCTGGATGACGCATCAATTTCGAATTTTAACGCATTGAATTACTTTTACTGTAGGGCTAGTACAGAAGTCGGAACTGTTATCTACCGGAATGCCGCTAGTAGCACTTGGCACCATATGAAACTATCAGCCCGCATTTGAGCAACGTTTTGCATGCATTGGGTGACCAGGTTTCAGATCAGCGAAAGTAGGAAATGATTATGTCCCCTGGGGTACAGGCAACTCTCGGAGTCCGCTGATCGAATTGTGAGACCAAAATAAACACCCGAATCACAACTGCAGCACCATTTAACCTCTAAGAAAGCGACAAAACAATGGAATGTTATGAAACATTGAATCACTCCTACATTACAGGTACAGTCGTAAGAGACCCAAGGCAACGAGGACAGCTCATCGGTGAATATTGAAGGCAACAAAAAAGAAAGTGGAACATTACTGCACCAATGTTGGTAGCGGGCAGACAGTTTGAAAGGGATACGGTTCCTAAATCAGCACGTCTAGTCACCTTATACATACGTTCAAATGGTCAAACATTGAAATTACGCTCATATACATGGATTTAATCGTTATCTAAATTCGATGAGAATGTTTTCCATTTTACTTTCACTTGACTTAATATATGAGAATAAGAAATAAGACAATTTAAATACTATGTTCGTTTTAAGAAGTGAAGAAGAGAACTTTGAAGTCTCACACCTCTTGGCCAAGATCACTGCGTGTAAGGGTAATTGGTAAAAAGGTAATTGCGTGGGAATCTTCTAGCTGCAAAAAACATTCGCGTTTGTTGCAACCGGGTCAATATGTGTCGATACTGGCCGGTAGGTTGCCTTTACCGTTAGCAAGGAACGCTGTATCGGCACGAATACCGTATCAGCTGGTAACCTATTCTACTTCATTCACTCTTACCAAAATAGCTTACATCAAAGCTTCAGATTGTTCCGTATGAGAATTCCTAAAACTTAAATATTGATAGCTTCAGTAATATTTCTCCCGGTAATAGATTCCGGAAGAATGTAATCTTAATTAGTCACTCGTAAGCTGAATTTATGATTCCACCGACCCCCACCTTCTAGCATACTACTAAAATGGTATGTCGCGGAAATCAGAATGGCCACATATAATCTTTTAGCGCGCAATTTCCGAGGGCATCGCCTGCTTGCAATTAATCATACCTTTTGGCCTTTATTCGGAAGATATTTATCCCAATTTGAAAACATCAAATCTCCCTGTTTACTTCTATGCAAAATCAAGTAAAAACTGCAGATAGCTAATTAAGATCCTCATGATCGACCTCAAAATAAAGCAAAATATTCAACTTAGATTTCATAGTAATATTATTTTATACCCATCCACAATTTCCTAACTATAAAGGAAATGCGATTTGGGGAAAGATTTTGTACGAACAATTTCTGAATTTTCGGAAGAGTATTTCAGTGAATGACTTCCAAAAATGCTATCCAGCATCCAGAAGGCCAAGTTGAACTTACAAGGTTGAGAATAATGAAAATAATTCATCGCAACTATCAATAACGTATTTTCATTAATTATTTACAATTTACCGTAAGAAGAATACTAATACGGCTAATGGAAATCTAAAATCTACGGAGGCGCCCGAGATGTGGAAATATACGAGGGAGTTTCGCAGAGTACTACGCAGAATACGATTAGTAAGGGAAAATATATGTACTTCCTTTCTAGTGGTAGTCTTTTACGCAAAATTTTATCTTTATTTATAACGAATAAAATATTTATATCTTAACTTAAAAACTTAATTTTGAGTAACCATCCCATAGTAAAGAATTAAGTTTCGCAGAGATACTTCCCAGACATCCGAAAAGAATTAGGAAAACTGTACAATCAAAACCAACCGATAGAAAATTGTCATAAAATAAAAGTCCTTCGCCAGCCGTGGAAAGATTAAAAGGAAATGAAAATAAGTTTTTATTCTACGAAACGATTGCTTTGAGGGTTAAAAGAAGTCTTTCCTATTTCTGTAGAAAAATCAAAGAAAGATCTAAAATTGTCGCAGGGTGTCTACATATAACGCAACACATTATGATAAAACTTGTGGCCTCAAAATCTACGTTGCTTAAGTATTACTACAACTTAGTCAGACTATTTACTGCTTCTTGTGATTCGTAGTCGAAAAACTCATAAATTCCATCATTTAGGCAGGAAAAATGTAGTTTTCTGTTATAGCTATAGCCACGTAACCCACATATTAATTTTTTTTAATTCCTATCAAATTCCTTTTTCAACCCTGATTATTCCAGCAGAAATTCCCAGGAATTGGGAGCAGAATACTTGATGTCTCTTAAACAATAACAAATACATTAACAGGTATCTAATTACAAAAAGGGTTTTACATCAACAGCTCCAAATGAATTGAATAACGAATACTATAATGGAAAACTACCTAAAAAAGAAGCTTGCATAACCTTTAATTTTGAAAGAGTAATTTATTTAAATAAACACATAATCCATCCTCAGATGAAGAACTATTGGGTGAGTTTGCTTGACTGTTTTGTAAAAGTTTAAAGCGGTGTCGGTGATGGAAAAATCGCCGCACGATAACAGAAACACATTGAGGAAGGTCTAGATAGTATTTATTTCACGTTATTCCTTATGACCATAATTTTTAATTCATTCAATGTTACATTTTGATGATAAAAACTGACGCGTTGCTTGCTTAAAGAATATTTGCATCGTTTTTAAAAATTATTAATGTTAATAATATGGAGCCTACACCTGACGGAGAAACTGATGCGGCATCGTCCCATTGAAATCTGGAGCTCATTTCTCTGAACAAGATATCACAGATTTTCCGATAACTTTTCCGTTTTAATATCCAGTATCGCCTAGCTTTGGTTGGAGAAGACTACACTCAATAATTATCAATGCAACGATATAAATATTTTCCGCAAAAAGTTACACTGACAAATTCCTTTCCCATTTTACATCCTTCCACGAAATCCTTAAATTAGAAATATGCTTTTAGTGGCTCGATCTATTATTGCCAAAAATTTTATTTAAATTTAACTAGTTTTATACTATTATGAAACGATAGGAATAGTTATGTAACTTTGAACTGTAAGGAATAGAACGGCATTTTTTTAATCGATCACACTAATTACTCATCTAACTGTTCTAACGGACAATGCTTTTTATTCACGGAAGCCCTTATTTTTTGCCTCGTGGTCGAAATGAGGTGGATGACAGACAGATAACTCTCATCTCAAAAGTGCGCGTTATATTTGTTAATCCGTATCAAGCGCAAAGTGGACTTGAAAATATATCTATAGGACAATTTGTGTCCACAAAAAATACACAAATAATAAAACCATTCATAATAGTCAATAACTAACAAACTTTACTAAGAAGGCGAAATTACAACGAATTAAAAAAGACAAGAAATATTAATAATATTACCGGAAAATTACTATGAATCCTTTGAAAACTTTTGTTCGATGATTTTCATGACGATAGAAACCACTACTGGGTGTTCCAAAAATCCTACGTCCGACATCGATGTTTAAAGTAATACCTTCATCAACATATGGAATTACAAAAATTATACCTAACACTCTAAAGTTAACTTAACTATGAAAATTTAATTGGAAAACGTAATGATTACTTAAAAGGTGTAGCCTAAGTTCTCAGCTAAATTCAGGGCGGTCTTAAAAATTATGAGAAAATAGTTTCAAACGAATACACAAGTATATACGATAATTCACTACGTCATTAAATTTATTTCGTAAACCGAGACAGTAACCTTTTATCTCATTACTAGAGAATTCATATCGCGGCATTTATTGAGTTTGCAGTATTTATGACAACTTTATGGGTATATTTTATTGAAGGAAGATTTTTGCGACATCTTAGAAAAAGAACAATAAGATAGGCGATAATCTGCCTCAAGTATAGTCCACTAATTTCATATTCCATAGTAACGCGTAATAATTGGTTTAATTTTTATAGTTAGGAATGTAAATTGATTCAAAGGAGGGATGAAATTGGAAACTATAAGTCAACAAATCGGTTGAACGATTGAAAAGAAATGTTGTTCGAAATAAAATATCTTGATTTTTAAAAGCGAATTAAAAATATAATATTAATTCGAAAAAAATCACGTTAATAACAGGAAGATTTTTTGCAACATAATTTTTCTTTAAATTCTACATGAATAATTAATTCTTCAAGAAAACCGATCCTTAATCCGATAAGCATAATCAAATCCTAAGTTCTAAAACCGCGACCTTCCACAATAATAATTGCAGTATCTCTGGTTTATGCGTTTTTTTAAATCTCATATAAAAGATACCATACAATGATCAACGGCAAGTGCTTTCGGGATAAACACAAATTTTGTAAAGGCAAACTGAGGCATAAAACGAAATGAAATAATGAATTACAAGGCAGCGCGACGATAAAATAAAATCACACTGAACAGGTCTCTCTACAACGGAATGTTTATCATTAAAGTCCACTATTTCATTTAACCCATGACAAATGCAGAAATAAATCTCCATGTCTGGAATCAAAACCAGGACAATAATAACGTCAGGCAGGAATGCTATCCATTTCACTATCGGGTCTAACGATGAACTGTTTGGTATTGCATTAGGATTTTCACATCTAGGTTGAGACAAACACTTACCAAACATAAACATCTGTATAATTGGTACCGAGAAAGCCAAGCAAATTTTACTTACCACACCAAGTTGCCAGAGTTCTTCCAGGCATGCTTAGCAGGCTTAATTTCTCCCTTCATAGAAGTATTTTCAAAATGACGATAAAATGTTGGTGGTAATTCCGCATAGAAATATGCAATAAAAAAACCCAAGAATATTTACAACACTCTCGTTTAGAAGAAATAGAAATATTCTCAAAAAATAAAATTTTTAGTAGAGAAACTATCACATATTAAAATTCGAAATGCATCTTTATACCGCGCACTGTACATCTGTTTTTCCTTCTTTCTTCAGCCAGATGAAATAGATATTTAATAGTTATCGCTCACACTTCCCGGTAAGGTAAAGACAACCTTATCACCGACTGCGCGCCAGAAGTGCGAGTGCGGTATTTCGCGGTTCAGTAAGGTGAACATTACATGCATTGGACCGATTGGACCACACCACGAAAGAGACAAACTGGTAATGTTACGGATCTCAGAGTTCACGACTACCGCGCAGTCGAAAATCGCGGCAGTTGTAAGAACTGAGTTTCTGGATGATTCTTGTAACGTGCTACCTCTAGTAGGCAATACCTGAACTACCAATAGCTATTTACGTAGGGCCTGTTATTGTTTGCAAATTTCCCATATACTGTTGCCATTTTGCGATAATTTTCCTAGGATTACCTTTATAATTCCTCATTAAATGTATCCGATTATGATGTAAACTGTGACAACACTCTCCTTTCCATTTAATTCTCGTATCACTGACAGCGTAAGAGTATTACGCGTGCTGTAAACATGGCAGCCGGTAAATTACAGGGTGTGCAGAGAGTTTTGGGAAAACTTCAAGCATCTATAAATGCTGGAAATTATTATGAAGCGCACCAAATGTACAGAACATTATATTTCAGGTGAAACAATATTTCTCACTTCTTTGTAAATTTCATGTGTTCCAATAATCAGCATTAGTTTATTGAAACCTCTGTTTATTGGAGATTTTATTACAACCTCGTAGCCCCAGTCGTAACAATATTTTAGTCTTCTTAAATCCCTCGAAATATACGAGTGATTTTGAGATTACCAATTCATTTTGTGAGAAGTTTTATCGTCAATTATGTGCTTCTAGTCGTTCTCATGGCAATGTTGCTTTAATTTCAGGTATTGTGCGCAGAAAAAGTATGAAGAATTATTAGAATTACTATATGATGGGTCAATATTGTTTTTTAGTCACGACCAGGTATGTTTCTTTCTCATACATAGTAAACTATTCCTTTGTCACACCCAGTAAATGCATTACTATTCTCTAGAAGATGCTACTGTCTGTGCAATGAAAAACTTCATGGCAATTTCTTTGTTACAGCAATCAAGCGGAGCAGATATATCCTTATTGTATGTAGATGTATTGGTTAAATCGAAAACCCAACCTTCGGAAACTTATATTAACAAGATATGTGGGTAAGATATCTCCCAGAAATATATATGTAATTAATACGTTTTCATTCATTCCCATCTGCACCAATCTTAAGTACTTTTCTATAATTGTGACGAATAACAGTGCTTACATATATTTAAATATTTTGTTTGTAGGTTGTTTGCAATGATGAAAGGGGATGAGGTACCTGAGCGTGAAACGTTTTTAGCTTCTGCTCTTAGGTGGTCTACCACAGGAAAGAATAGCAATCAGCAGTTCAAAACAGGCCATCCACTGCTACACAGGAGCATTGCCCAAATATATTGGCAAGGTAAGAATCTATTTTACGGAATGAATGATTTCCTGGTCCATCAACACTTATTTAGAAATACTGTTAAAAAATTCATAACAGACAAATAAGATTGAGAAGGCGTATTTTTATTGGCTTTCTTATCATTGTATTTCAATTATGAGATCAAAATCATTTCCGAAACTTGTATATTATTATTTATGCTACAACGGCATGAAATATGAGACACTTAATTTAAGTCCCGGAAAAGAAACTATTTTATTCATCAGTATTTGGATTATTCCTCAAGAAAATTAATGATACTGCGATATATAGTGCGTAAGCTATGTTTGTATGTTTTATACATGTACAGTAAGACTTGCTTGTTTTGCATTGGAACTATTTCCTATTCGTACTTGAAAATTTTCTAATTGTACATTTTTCTTGATTAATAGAAAAGAATTATGCTATGGCCAGGTATCACTTCCTGCATTCAACAGATGGTCCTGGTTGTGCAAAAATGCTGGTTGAATTACATACTCAACGAGGTTATGCTAGTGAAATAGACCTTTTTATAGCTCAAGTTGTTTTACAGTAAGTAACGATTCTCCTACATCGAGGTAAAGTAAATTAAAATTTATAGCTCTGTGTTTATGTCAATAAGCAATGACTTTTTTCGGCATACATTTCATTTTAATATTGTTGCTAGGTGGAGCCCCACAGTAAATTAATTCAGTCTTTAGAAAATGTATTTTTCTCTTTTGGTGTCCTTTCTTCCATTAATTTAAATGCTGGCTGAAATAACTCCATAACCTAATCGTTCATATTTTCTGATGATATTGATTTGGTAAGATTTAGATATTGAGCTTACTACAAGGTCCCAAATTGTGATGTATGTATTATTAAATTTTCACATTATTTAAACATCCCAAAGTTAATGTGATTTTAAAGCTATCCTACTACTTTTGAGATATGCTCAGATGATTTGTCAGATCAGATTTGATAGATATTAAAATTTCTTTTGATTACAACATTATCATACAGAGTGTAGCTAATACATGTATAATACAGTATACTGTATCCCCACTTATTTTTCTAATGACTAATTATGGATAAGTGCTCGGTGTAATGGAGTTATATATAAGATCTCTCTCTAAAGCTCTGCTCTCAAATTTAAGATTCATGATAACATGTTGCCCAATAATTTGTTTAAATATGATAATAGCATTATGCAGTTTCCCTTAAAATGATGTTGATTCTGCTGATTGATTTGTTGTTACTTACATGTACTTATTGATAAATAATCCTTCAAACTTATAGATTCTAATTATGCTTATGATTTAAATTCTGGTTGGAGACCATAACAAATGAACTTAACCTAATTCATATTGCATGTCAATAATTCTGCTGAAATCTTTCCATTTTTCTCAATAAAAGCTAAATGGTTTAGGAAATGATTAAAATCATCAGTATTGTAGCTACTTTAAGTTCTTTAAAACACTGTTTCATACATATTTTAGATTCTTAACTTGCTTGTCTTTTAAATTTTAGAGTGTACTTGTCAAAGATATGTTTTTGTTTGTAAGAAGAATGTTAAATAATCTTTGATTGGTTTATTAACATTAAGATGGTAACTTGATCAGTCTAGAACTGTTTATTTTATGACCATACCTGGTGGGATTGAGCTGGTCAATATTGTTTTAAGCAATCCATTTTTCATATATTTTGCTTCATTGCAAATTGTTCTTCAGTGACAGTCATTAGCAAATTTAGTATTTGAAATCAAATAAATTGTTCCAATAAAAAAAAATTTTTTGCTCCTTGTTGGGTACTGACTGTCTTGAGAAGATGGAAGGTGGGATTTGAGACTTTAGAATTCGAATGTCTGATATGGTAGACTAAGCAATCCTGGAAAATTGAAGGACAGTTTTGAAAGGTATTGGGCTGCCCCCAATTCCAATATCATAGTTTGTAGAGTCATCCCATTTTTATGAATTCTGTTTGATAATATGATAATTCTGTTATGTCAAAAGTAGTACAAATTAAAGATGCAAATATGGCGTTTAAATGATTAACAATAATTCAACATTAAATACGATTAACCATTCTTCCTCCAGAATTAGAAATGGCATCAACCTCTAACAATTACTTTACATTTTTACTGCTAGATTTCATAGGGAATTACTTTTCTAGATTATATAATTTTTTACCTTAGCATCGTTTGTAGTTGAAGTTATTAAGTCAAATAATTCACTGCAAAATATTTATATAGGTATTTGAATATTATATTTGAACGTAAAAAATCATTTGTAATGAAAGGTAATGAAAGCAGTTTCTGTAGCCTCCACTACTTGAGAAAAAGAGAGCTCAAGAGCGAAACAACACACCGATATATTAATTTTATTTGTCACTATTGCAGTTTGCTTTTAATGTCGAGCCCCTCACCATGCAGTCGATAGACACATATACTAGCTGGGTATTTTCTCATTCGTAATCATTGAGCATCTGTATTTTTCTGTAAGATTCCTACAACATGTTATATATTCACACTGCATATAAATGCTTTCATTAAAATCTTTAGTTTTAACTGTCTGAAAATAATATACATTGATGGTATTTAAAATTATTACAGATGATGTATAATAGTTAGTTTACTATCCAATCTATTGAATATTCAATAATTGAAATCTATTAAATTGCTTATTCCTTCAAAAATGTGTAGTTTCTACTCTCTTACATAAGGTTGCCTTTTATTCGCTTAATTCTTTAAAATGCTATTAATTTTACACAATTTCTTTAAATTTCAAGAAGAATTTAATGTGTAGTTTGTAAGATAGTCTATCTGTCTTTCCAGGAGAAAGATATTTCCCTGTAAATGTCATGGAAATGTATGATCCATCCTAATTTGAAACTCTTGAATACTAACCTATTTATTTAATTTGGAAATTCCGAATGTATTTCCATGCCAATTCTCAACAGTAATAATATCTTACCTGTTCAATAGTCATTTGAAGGTAAGAACTTTTGTGATTTGCATTAAACTTGGATTCCTCTTCTAAATTCCTCCACATTTTGCTATCACCAGAAAGCATTCTTTGCTTGCTCCTCCTGTGATTTGAGTGTTCTCTTTCTCCCATTGAACAGGTACCTATGCCTTCGAAACAAGTCTACTGCCAATGAAGCATTTAAGAGCTATACTTCCCAACATCCAAATATAAAAAGAGGACCACCATACCTATTGCCTCTTCTGAACTTTATTTGGTTTCTACTGCAAGCAGTAGAAGGGTGAGCAAAAAGAGGTTTCAGATAAAATTAGTGTATCATCAAACTTTTGTTAATTGCATGATTCTAAATGCCGAGACAAAAAAGAGGATTAGAATCTTAGCAATTCTTTTCTCTTTAAGTAACATTTACATTAAATTTGCACATTTACTACATTAAAATTTATTTAGTAAGTTATTCTATTTCAATAGCAGTCATTTTGAAAATAACATACAAATACTCAGTGATAGATTATGGATGTTAAAATTTATGTGCTATGTTTATTGGATTAAGCAACATATATTAGCATCATGTATGTATAAATATGTGGAGTAAATCATGTTATCTTTATTAAATTATTTCAATGCTTCTTGAAACAAGTAAAATTAAAGATCCAAACAAAAACTGCAAAAACCGTTTTATTTCCATTTTAAGGATATCATATTTAATTCACTAATGCACGTGTTACTTAAGCTAATGCTCAATGTCTTTTGGTAAAATAATATGTTGTAAATCTATATATTCTAAAGTATGGAGCTTCATTAATCATTCATTCCCCAAGTAATTTTAAGTATAAAAAGCTCATGATATAAATGCTAAATTTTAATTTATTAGATTTGTTCACTCAGTATATGAGAGTGATGCAAGGTATCGATTTTCCAAGAATGAATAGTAATTGGTTGATTTTATGTATCTTCTATTTAGTGGGAAGCTGCCAGTCTTCACAATTTTATGTGAACAATACCAGCCTTGTATAAAAAGGGATCCCTCCTATCGAGAATATCTGGATAAAATCGGTCAGATATTTTTTGGTGTTGCTCCACCCCAGAAGCCTCAAGGTTTATTCAGTAAGCACTTACATAAAACTTTTCTTATTGCTCTTTGTTAATCTTATTATCTATTTTTAAAACTCCTTTTGAATATCCTTTAAACATTTCTATTTTTGTTTCATCAATAACTATTATTGTTACCTGATATACTTGTATGAACTCCTTCTCTTAGGCAACTTTTTGGATTCCATTATGAGTGTAATGGAAAATTCAGATTCAGAGGAAGACGGACGACCATCCACATCTGGTGTCCAGCAAAGGATGGAAACTGATGAATTGGATTAATGCATCTTTAATTGGCATGTATTACTAGGAGTGAGAAATATTCAACCTTATCTTCAGAAAGTAGCACTCCCGGTAAACTTGTGATATATCACATGGTTGCAAATAGGAAATGGTGCTTTTTAAAGATGAGTCCTGAAACCTCTACTAAAGAGAGATGTATATCACGTCCTTTACAGGTGAGACAGTAGAAACCTCTACTAAAGAGAGAATGATAAAGTACTAGAAGTGCTTCAGTGCCACTTTTTAACTTGTATGAAGCTGTCTTAATGGTTTATTATGCATGGAAATGGACCTCTGAATTCCTGTAAATGGAGCAGTGGAGTGGATGCAAAACACACCCACCATTAAGGTATTTTGGGATACTGCACTGTCCTTTCTATGGAGTACTTGATGTGTGGGTCTGTACATATATTTGTATAGAGTCAAATATTTAATAAAATAGACTGATTAAAGTGTTGATCAATTGTTGGCTGTTTTATCTCAATTATGTGAAAGCAATTCAGTTTTAACGTGGATTGCCTTTTGATAAAATTAGAAACATGTACGTTTCAAAATCCTGACCAGGAGTTGGAGAAACATTTTAGTCATAAAATTCTGTAAAGCAAACTCATTTTTCAAAGTTAACTTGACTGATGATTTTACTAAATGAAAATAAACTTATGCTCTAAAGATTGTGATCAGATTCATTGTAATGAAAATAAAAGTTTCCGAAATCTATGTTAATCATTTTTGTATTTGCTAGACCATATGTGTTCATACAATCTAACAACAATATCATATTCCTCAACTAATTTTTACTTCATCTTATTGAGAATTAAATACTACATCTAAAAATTATGACACTACAAGAGGAACAGAATTTTACTACTATTTAAAATAATTGACAAATTAATTGCAATCAAAATAATTTCTTGGAATGATTTGCTTATCAGAAAAGGGACTATTCATAGAAAGACCCAATATAGATTGTGAAATTTACTGTAATTAAGCTGATACCTAGATTTCCCCAGAGTTAAATAAAAATTAGTTCTTACATAATTTTTTCATAAAACTAGAAAAATGCCCAAAAAATAAAATTTAAGGTTTAAGAAAGAACCTTTTCTACTACATAAAATTCCATGGTGTTAAGTAATTAGATATTAAGTTAGAACTGCTACAGTCGAGAATAAAAATAAATAGAAACCTATGATTGGTGAATTGGAGGTACTTAATCATGTGCAGAAGCTTTTAAGTTGATAATATTTGTGTTAAGTAGAAAAATGTTTTTCTGTTGGCCATTAGTATAAATTGAGAAGCAAAAGGTATACCAACAATAGCATCTATTTGAATAGAACATTGGGATTGAGTCTGTGGCCTGTGAAAAACAAAGGTCTTGAAAAATGTTTAACATCTTAAAAGTTACTTTGAACGTTGAGCTATCCCGGCAGAAAATTTCTCCAAGCCATTCGAGATACTTTGTGGGCAAGGACGTTGCGAGTTCATCCACATGGTGGCATCGTTCGCGGTCTGGCTTCATTGAAGCACCGGCCACACAAAGTGATGGAAAGGAAACTCCCTTCCTGTTGTAAACACAGGAAAATGGGTAAGGGTGACTTTGTGCTAGATGGTGCGCACCCAGGAAAAATCCCAAGGAAGAATAGACTTGAAAAAAGTCTGACAGGACCCATTTCCTATGTTTACAACCAGAAGGGGTTTTCCTTTACATCACTTTGTGTGGCCGGTGCTTCAATGAAGCCAGACTGCGAACGATGCCACCATGTGGACAAACTCTGAACATCCTTGCCCACAAAGTATCCCAAATGAGTTACTTTGAACTCGCAAAACAATCTTAAACGATTTTAAGTAGAAACTTCAATGTAAATATTTATAAATGACTTAATCTTGAGGTCTTAAAAGCATTGTTTGTAAATCATTTTCCATAAGAAATTAACTCCTTATCAGACAGAAATGAAATGTAAAAGCAATCCTTTTGGAAGGCCATCTGAAAAACTGTATCTACAACAATATGTGATAAAAAGTACATTAACTGCAGAGTTCAATTTTTAATTATGTATTTGAGGTTAATGCAATTATCTACCTCTATATCTTAAAATTTGGAAACATTAGCCTCAAAATATACTTGCACATCCACATGTTCACACCCACATGTAGCAGAAAATTCCATTTCCAAAAGGGGAAGACAGGAGCAAGATACATTACAGAGCTGTTTGAAGGGAAGAGATTATAACAATCACTGCCTAATAAAAATTATAGTCATCTAAAAATAGTATTTTTACTAAGCAGATATCAAAACGGTCCAATGACATAAAAAATTTGCTTGATTATCATGTCTCTGGTCATTGACAATGGTTTCACAAAATAAACTATGAATCTTTACTTCTCTCTATAGAGATACTCAAGAACTTAATATAATTGAATACAATTTATGTTAATTTGAAAAAGATTTCTAAAAATATTCCAGATGATATGACTGGAAGATAGAAACCAGAAGTTGGAAGCAAAAAGTAACTTGCTCATAGTCTTGGTATTCATGCTCTTTCAACATTCTCAAGATTTACCTATAACATTGCAGTCATAATGCGAATTTGTAGGTTCAACTGATAAACATTTAATTTGCATATCTTGCAATAATGGCAGGCCTTGAAAATCCAGAGGCTTTAACCAGGACAGATTATCTAAAATACTAGAAAAATAATTTTTTTAACACTAAATCAAATCTTTACAAATAAGACAGCATGTAGAGATGGATTTGTTATAACAAAAGAGTTATGCAAAATAGAAGGGATTGCTAGAGTGAGGAGATACTTAGGAACAAGACCACATGACAATGAGAGGAATGAGCATGACTACTGGTAGCATATAAATCCACAGCAGGCCTCAGAGATGAACTTACATTTTTATCACTGTAGAATCTATCCTCTTATTTTGCCTTCCCAATACCCTCATTATTGTAATTTACTCAGATTTCAAGAGCCTGTTTTCCACTTCAAACAAATTTAGTTCAATGATTTGCCTATTATAAGCTACTCACAATGGCTTTGGTCATCCAATGCATCAATTGTAGCATATGTTGTAAGTGAATAGATGAGGTAACCAGCAAAACCCTACTATATATTGTAACTTCTCCCATAGCCAACTAGCCATAGATAACTAGCAACCAATAATACCTCATAACTGGTCTACTACTCATCACATTGATGCCAGATTTCCACAACAGAACCACTAGATTTTTCACAATTAATCAGAGATATTTAAATAATTATTTGTAAGTTAGTATCTTTCAATTATAGGCTAGTTAGCAAATCAGCAGTCAGGTTGACAGAGATGTACATTAATTAAAAAAGATTATTTTGACAAATCCTAAGGAGGGCAATATAATGCTACAGAAAGAAATGACTGATACCCTGATGCAATTCCCAACCCAACTGAAGCAATTTAAGATACCTTAGATGAGGGGCAAGTACATGGAATATGATGATTAACTATGTAGCTCCTGTAACTTATTTTTAGAAACTAAAAATGATGCACCCTGGGTCTTAAGGTGCATGCCTCTACATGCAAAGGTATTACCTTTCCTTAATCCTTTAGAAACCAAGTCTATCTTGAGAATAAGGAATCAAAGGAGAAAGAAAGAAAACAGTGAATTTACTCCAGTCTTACATGGCACACTGTAAGGATGATTTGAACACAAAAACAGACTGTTTTTGAAACTAACCTTAATCAATTAAATAATTCAAGACAATAATTGAAACATTATTTTTACTGGATTTTAAGATTCATGATTACACAAAATAGAAAAATATGTAATCTCAAAAAGAATTCTAAAATTACAATAATGGAAAAATATTATCACTATCTTCATTTATCTAGAACTTACTCTTACTTTGATCTTCTTATAATCTTCCCTCAAAGAGAGATCTCAAGTTCAGGATGCATAACAATTCTTTGGAATGTATCACCACTCATATTTTTTTCTTTTTCACAACAGTTAACAAGAAACATACAAAAATATATCTTTTATAATATTTGTATGAATGCTCACAATTTCAGGCCATGAACCATAGAGATCCTTCCCTTCTAAGATAAGTAAAATAATTTCACCAGAATGACAGACTCAGTATTCAGGATATCCAGGGATTGGGAAATTTTGTGCAAATTTTTCCACTTCATTTCTTAAGCTCTTTACTTTTTGCTGGATGTTAGAATCTTCGGCCAGAACCCTCTTGAAATCTACCAGTTTTGGTCCAGAAATTTTAGTTATTTCCTTGGATAACTGAAGACCTACATCAGAGATAAGTAAACTTTCATCACTTAGATTATTGATAGTTATATACATATATAAACAGTTAAATTTAACTATGTCAAATTCTTTAAAATATTTTTTATTTGCAGATTGACAGGACTTTCAGTTCATTCTGCTTTCAAGTTTCAAAGTGATTAATATTACAGATAAAAAATATCCTAGTAAGCATTATGTTTGTCATTCAAATGTTGGAGGAGATTTTAAAGTTGTGATTGATGGCATTGAATGACTAATGTTGCAGCAGCTTGAGAATAAGTTTGCCCGTACATATGTAATGACCATGATCACTGATCCTCATACATCAATTAACTCACGGTAAAAACTAGAGTGATAATCACATTACTATGACATAAAATAGGAATCTCGAAAAGACTGACTGTTACCTATTTACAGATTCCTAAGAGGTATTTTGACTAGTCACCACGGGTAATTGAGATTTTTCTGAAATACATACTAATTTATTAATTCATATATTTAAATTTAACTTAAAATTACGATAAAAAATTTAACTTATCAGGGAAGTTTTCTGTTTCAATAAAATGCTCAATGAAACTTAAACATAATCAATAGCTGCAGTTTTAAGTAAATGAATCAATTTACGCATTAAATAGAATTAATCATAATCAACTATTCACCATTAAAAATAACATTAATGAGTATTGCAGTAAATCAATTAACAGCTAAATGGTTTAGGAAATGATTCATCAGTATCGTAGCTACTTTAAGATCTTTAAAACACAGTTTCATTCATGTTTTAGATTTTTAACTTGCTTGTCTCTTAAATTGTAGTGTAGTTGTCAATGATATGTTTTCGTATCATTAGTATTGTAGTCAATGAATTAATATATCATGTAAACTAATTTCAGTTATTAGGAACAGCATTCACAAAGTTGACCTAATTGGAAAAACAAGTAGCAAATGCCAATTTAAGATGCAAATCCAAATTACCAACTATCAACACCACATTCTCTTTTAGAGAGTAGTATACTAGAAAAGGTACATTAAGATATTTTGAAAAAAAGCAGTGTTTTTCCAAAATGCTTCATACCACCAAAAATAAAAGTATCATATGTATACTGTTCCTTTCTAGGAAATAATTACAGATAAAAATTATCAATGAAAGGGGATGATGAATGATTTCTTTGTAAGTTAGTCCAGACAAGAGCATTTATGGGAGAAAGTGAACACTTTGAACACTTAAAACAAAATGGAAGGAATAAGAAAGGTAGAATGAGGATTTATAAAGAGCAGTGTAACATAGTAAATGAGCACCATACTTGGCTGTTGGATAATTCCTTTTCAGTTTATAAAGGAAAAGGTAAAAAATTTCACTATTTCCAGAAGTAGTTAAGGAAAAATGGAACTCAGAGGGAGTGAAGACCGACCTACTAAAAGTCAGGCCATTGCATAAATAATGATGATGAATTTCTGTAATATTAAGCAATATTTTGTCAATTTCACATGGCAATTTAGATGCTTTTTAACTGTTGAATCATTTTAGTTTCATCGATTGTGATGATAAGTACTTGGGTACATTTTGACCCTTGCTACAGTACAACCTTTAATCAGTCTCAATGATGAAGGAATAAACAAATGAGTTCATATACGTTTGATGAATAAGCAATTGTAAATTACAAATTATTCTCATCTCTGTAAATCTCAATTCTCAACATCAAAGAAAAACAATTACTCAATCATAGCAGATGAGATACAAACATCTACCCTAAAACTTTGTAAGAGCATGCAAGATTTAGATCAAAATGGCAGGTTTAACAGCAATTTCATTTAACCTCTTAAAAGGTACAACCGGAAAAGTTCCGGGCCTTGCCCCACTGCCCAAAACGTTCTACCCCGGAAGATTTCCGTGGTGAACTTGTTGTCTAGTTCGTTCTCTCCCTAAAATTTTCCGGGGCAATGGTACTATTATGCTAGTAGTTCATATGTTGCCCAAAAGATGTCTCACTCTCATTAATAAGCTTATAACCCCTTAGTGGAGTTTTTGGGTATTCTTTAGTGATATGTTTAGTATGGTGTGCAGTGTAACCCTGAATGATGGCCAAAAGTAAAGCCCCGGGGCAATGACTTGGGGAAAATTTAGTCACCACTGAAGGGGTTAAATGAATTCTAATTACCTCTGTGGATGAAATCTACAACTTTGTCAATGTCTTCTTCTTTCAATCCTCGTGTTGTAAGGGCAGGAGTTCCTAAGCGAATACCACTTGGATTTAATGCACTCTTATCACCAGGAACTAAAAAATAAATTGAATTGATTATGCTATGGGTACACTCCAAACACCAAACACAAATGTTGTTTTAACGCTTAATTCAAAATAACATCAATTTTGGACAAGTTTTACACTTTAATATTAAAAATAACAAGTTGAGCTATAAAGCAGCATTAATTTATCTGCTTTCAAGCACCTTCAAAGTATATCTGTGTAATCTATTACACAATGTCATTCCATATCAGATGAATAATTTTACAAGCAGAGTCTACTACTTGAGTCAATAAAAGACCATTTAGTTCTGATTATAACAACTACTAACTAATACTAAGATAAATGACAATAAAATATATTAAATAAAGACCAATATTCCTACTTATAAGACTCAGTATTCAGGATATCCAGGGATTGGGAAATTTTGTGCAAATTTTTCCACTTCATTTCTTAAGCTCTTTACTTTTTGCTGGATGTTAGAATCTTCGGCCAGAACCCTCTTGAAATCTACCAGTTTTGGTCCAGAAATTTTAGTTATTTCCTTGGATAACTGAAGACCTACATCAGAGATAAGTAAACTTTCATCACTTAGATTATTGATAGTTATATACATATATAAACAGTTAANGAAAAACAAATTTATGATAAAAGAATGATAATTGAGGTATATTTCAATTATCATTCTTTTATCATGAATTTGCGTTTCTCCATTATATTTTAATCATTTTTAACTATTTTGTTAAACCGGTAGGTTAAATGTTATTTTTTCAAGAGTAGGTCTACAGTAGGTAATTAGAGAGTAATTGACTATATCTCAATTGTATATCAGAGTAGATAATTGACTAAATTGGAGATGAATTTAGGAAAGTAGTCTTTACCACATGCGTTCTAAAACTGTTATATATAATATTTTTATAATATATTATATTTACCTGTATTTTTGTTGCAAGCTATGGAAATTTCCTCCAAAATTTTTTCAGCTCGAGCCCCAGTGATTCCAGCAGTCCGGAGATCGACCAGCACCAGATGCACATCAGTTCCACCTGTGGAAATTTCATAGCCCACCTTCTGCAGCCCACTACAGAGTCTTTTAGCATTTCTGACAACCTATGTAAAGGCATCAAAACAAATTAGATGCAGTTTACTACAATTAAGCATAAATTATACGCACAAAAATCTTTCAAATTATCCTGACAAGAAAATACCAAAGTATTTTTCATAGAAGATCAGAAGCAAATTCAAATAAACTTTTCTAAAGCTAGCTGCAAAATTTCAACGATCTTTGTATTACTTTGAAATTGCCAATTCCAACTGCTAAATTCCGTGCAATTTTTCCTTAGTGTTAAATAGTTTAGGCTGAGGATTTACCATGTTAGAATGCTCATCTTCACAAGGAAATTATCGTATAATGTATTACAGCAGGAAATTAACCATACAAGCAAAAGTTTTCAGACAAGATAAGAATCATACTCTAAGAGTTCATAGTAAAAAGATTCAAAGAGTTTAGTCAAAAATTGTTCATTATTTTATTTCAGATATACTAATATGACAGAACAGTCACCTGTAACTGGTATTCCTTGAATTCTGGTGTTCTAGCTTGTTTCATGGCAGTAGCGATGGCAGCAATTGCATGATTGTGTGGTCCCCCTTGAAGCCCAGGGAAAACTGCCTGGTTTATCTTGCTCTCAAGGTCGTACATAACTTTTACTCCATTTTTGTCCACACTACGAACACCTGAAACAATGTGATAGGATAAAATATATTGGATTTTACATGGGAAAGGTATTTTTTTATATGAAAGAACAGAACTCATAAAATAGAATCTAATTTTTATTGCTTAAATCAAAGAGATCATGCACCACATGAGATAGATCATGACTGCTGGTACAATGAACAGTTTCATAATTCAGCCATAATACTACATCTTCACATTAAGTACAAAATCCAGCCACTAAAGATAAGTTTTGTTCAAAAATATCACTATAGCTATCAGGAACATCTAGTGATCCAAAAAATGTACTCCAATGGTTTTTTTCAACTGAATTCATAATTAATAAATTAAAATAACCACTCAAGTATCAAATGAGCACCATACTTGGCTGTTGGATAATTCCTTTTCAGTTTATAAAGGAAAAGGTAAAAAATTTCACTATTTCCAGAAGTAGTTAAGGAAAAATGGAACTCAGAGGGAGTGAAGACCGACCTACTAAAAGTCAGGCCATTGCATAAATAATGATGATGAATTTCTGTAATATTAAGCAATATTTTGTCAATTTCACATGGCAATTTAGATGCTTTTTAACTGTTGAATCATTTTAGTTTCATCGATTGTGATGATAAGTACTTGGGTACATTTTGACCCTTGCTACAGTACAACCTTTAATCAGTCTCAATGATGAAGGAATAAACAAATGAGTTCATATACGTTTGATGAATAAGCAATTGTAAATTACAAATTATTCTCATCTCTGTAAATCTCAATTCTCAATATCAAAGAAAAACAATTACTCAATCATAGCAGATGAGATACAAACATCTACCCTAAAACTTTGTAAGAGCATGAAAGATTTAGATCAAAATGGCAGGTTTAACAGCAATTTCATTTAACCTCTTAAAAGGTACAACCGGAAAAGTTCCGGGCCTTGCCCCACTGCCCAAAACATTCTACCCCGGAAGATTTCCGTGGTGAACTTGTTGTCTAGTTCGTTCTCTCCCTAAAATTTTCCGGGGCAATGGTACTATTATGCTAGTAGTTCATATGTTGCCCAAAAGATGTCTCACTCTCATTAATAAGCTTATAACCCCTTAGTGGAGTTTTTGGGTATTCTTTAGTGATATGTTTAGTATGGTGTGCAGTGTAACCCTGAATGATGGCCAAAAGTAAAGCCCCGGGGCAATGACTTGGGGAAAATTTAGTCACCACTGAAGGGGTTAAATGAATTCTAATTACCTCTGTGGATGAAATCTACAACTTTGTCAATGTCTTCTTCTTTCAATCCTCGTGTTGTAAGGGCAGGAGTTCCTAAGCGAATACCACTTGGATTTAATGCACTCTTATCACCAGGAACTAAAAAATAAATTGAATTGATTATGCTATGGGTACACTCCAAACACCAAACACAAATGTTGTTTTAACGCTTAATTCAAAATAACATCAATTTTGGACAAGTTTTACACTTTAATATTAAAAATAACAAGTTGAGCTATAAAGCAGCATTAATTTATCTGCTTTCAAGCACCTTCAAAGTATATCTGTGTAATCTATTACACAATGTCATTCCATATCAGATGAATAATTTTACAAGCAGAGTCTACTACTTGAGTCAATAAAAGACCATTTAGTTCTGATTATAACAACTACTAACTAATACTAAGATAAATGACAATAAAATATATTAAATAAAGACCAATATTCCTACTTATATCCTTCTGCATATATATCAGAT
>KZ308136.1:909295-923487 GCA_000376725.2 Ladona fulva | reverse complement strand
GATTCTGTTCACTAGTGATGATAATAAATGATTTGCATCAGATACAACATCTAAATACCATTGTTAGAATAATAAACTAGATAATATCAGTATCTCACTCCATAGTTTGGCACCACACTGGTTTCAAATCAAATATCGTACCCCTGCCAAAAAAGGTTCACTATCCCTAGGTTCTCTTATAAATTAAATTTGGCTTCTGAGTGAGATATATGTAAATGGGCACTGTTCTATTATTCCTCCAACTTGTTTTGTGCTATACTTTATTGGTTTGGTTGATTTACAATAAACATAAACTCTATGAACAATATAACAAAACAGAAAACTAACCAAAATTCTCAATACAATTGAATTCGAAGGACTGGAGGTATAATGGAGTATTACCTAAGGATGTATTTAATTGATCAAAATCAGTCCATTTTCAGAACTAGTGATAAAATGGAGTGATGAGAACTGTTAGTGTAAGAAATTTGGAACATTATTAGGAGTGATAATTATGTAGAATGGGAAATAACAATTGATTTGGTAAACACAATTCAGTAACTGAAGGACTTAGTCTTGTATTGGGTATATTGGCAGTAAACTAGAAAATTATAAAATTAATCTTGGTAAGCAATATTTGGTAGAACTCAATCTTCAAAATAACAAAAATGATTTTATTTGTATTGTTCACAATGGTTTTACTAAGCACAACTGGGACATATTCATGTCATCATCAGGTGGCTCAGAAACTAAAAAATAGATTTTTTTAGCCACCTGATGATGGCGTGAATATGTTGAAACCCAGTCGTGCTTAATAACACCTTTGTGGAACAGTACAAATAAAATCATTGTGTTATTTAGAAAATTATAAATAAGTAGAGGGATGGCCATCTACCAGAGGGAGGCAGAGGAAATTTCCAGATTACCCCCTAAGTACAATATTTGACAAAATTTCACAGAGATACATTGTTTGTTCTCTGCAAATAACAAAGTTACTTTTTTAAAAATGAGGCCCCTCTCATATCAAGGGCCCAGATGCTAAGCATATATGGAAACCCCCTCTAGGATGGATAATTTAAGGGTTTTGGTAATGTTTGGACAAGATAACATGAAAGCTGACAACATTGGATGAGCATTATAATTGACAGAGCTCAAACAATTTCAATGAATAATAAAAGTAGTCAACATGGTTAATGTTATTTATACATAACCATCTTGGAATGGAAATGGAAGGATATCATGAATTGTGGTGTTCACTGTAGTGTTGCTATATGTTTCATCTCACCTTGGGGTTTCCCAAGTTAGACCCTCCTCTTCATTCCTTTTAATTTTCTGTTCTTGCAGTTAGATCATAGCATTGTAAGTGCTAAGCTATCAATATTTCATGTTTGTAGTACCTTTTTTACAGTAAGATTTTCAATTTATTCCTTTTTGATTATTTAGGTAACTTATTGCTACAAAGAAAGAAAACTGCTTCATGTGCTTTCTCTCATGGCCTGCATAAAACATGTCCAAGTAACTACTGCTTTCAGGTCTCAGACTTCAGGGGTGGCCAAAGATATTGTTTCTGAATTTCGATGAAGCTGTGAAACACTTTTCAACAGTTAGGAGTCAGTATGTTCAAATGTTTGTTAAATCAATTGTTTACAAAATAACTGTTTGGGTGATTATATTATTTATGAGCCAAATAACGGCAGCAATTATACCATTTGCTTTTGGGTGGCCAATTGGATCTGCACCTGTATATCCTTGTACTTTCCTATCAAGGGAGATAATATCACATCAATTAAATGATAATTCTTGTTTTAGAACCTGAACAATGATACCTAATTTGTCCTCAAACAAATTATACTTAATTTGTCCTCAAGGCTGGGTGATGGGTCTCTCCATGCTACTGACAGGAATTTAAATAGGGTTAAAAAGTAGAAGAAAGAATTTTGGATAGTAATGGATATATGGAACTGGCACTATCAGGATAAAATAACAGAATATAAATTAAATATTATACTAAATGAAGCACTCATTGAGCAGGTTAAGAACTAAGAAAATGTGCAACAAGTATACTAAATTTAGGTGCACAGCCAGGATTTGTCTCTGGGGAGCATCAGATTTATATTTGAATATATTCATATTTAAATATACTTTTATATTAAATATATTACAATTAACCCCCCAACCCATAACCTTGATTTTTAAAAATCCCATTTTGGCTTGAGAAGGGATTAACTCCCAAACCCCCCTATGAGAATAAAGTGGTTGAAAAGTGTTTTGTAGTATTTTGACAGTGATTAAAGAAGATATAGCAAAAACTGGCTACTTGTTTGAACATCCAAATATGTTTGCCCAGACCTTTAATAGTAACAAAACTTGTTCCAGAAGGAGCATTCAAATAAACTGAATGATTTTGAAATCAATCACATGCAAAGCATGAAGGGAAATCTAGATATATACAATTGATCTGGATAAGCAATGAAAATATAGCCTGCATGAAAATGTGCATGACCAGCAAGAAGAGGGTGGGTTTCATTGGTTTTATCAAATTTAGAGAATGAATGAAAGCATATAGACAAAAATGGCAAATGGTAAGAGCTTAGTAGCCTGAAAAGGAGGTGACTAAGAAAATGCTACTTGAATATGGTAGATAATATCTAGAAGAAATATACAAAATCTGAGGAATTGAAGAAAATTTAAGAAAAGGTGAATGGGTGCATCTGAAGCACAGGAATCATGCAAGAAAACACTAGAAATTGAACCATGATGAGAAGCATATACTAGCAGGGTTTCAAAAATTTGAGAGCATTAATGCTCTCTTTAGAATGAAAGATGGAGCTTTTACTATTGAAATATCGCATTTTTTACAAATAAGAATTTATCATAAGTGTTCCACCTTTCAGTAGATCATGAGCCCTACAATCCCCATTTAATTCCCTTTCTGCCATTTCTTGATCACTTATACCATCTATGGTGGTTGAGGTGGGATAAGTTGATTTATCAACTTACATCTTTTTACTTTTGTCTTCCCTATGTTTTCCCCATTTTTTAGATACTTTATTTAACAATATCTTTCCTCTAGATATTTAACCCTCTAATTTCCTCTGTAGTCGCTTAATTATACTTTAATCAAGTCCCTCTCTTACCCCATTATCCATAGTACTTCCCTAACCGCAAATTATTTATGTCCGAACTAGTCATGAAACATATCGAGAGAGGAAAAATAATGAGAAAAAATCAGAAAATATATGACCATGATACAAATTTAGACTCAAAGACCAAGTTTTCATAATTGTAAATAATTATTCATAGTTCGACTGGATGCTTTCGCCTTTGATGCGCGAGTGAAAATGTGCTCCGGTAACTTTATTGAGAATCAACCATTGAAATAAAGGAAAATGATAATCATAAAGATCTCGGAAGAGAATTACGGAGTCTATGGGGTATTACAAAATTCAACTGAAGAGCGAAATCGAGCTGCTAGCTCAATACGGGATGAATTTAGATAAGTTAGGGAATATATCAAGAGCTGGCCTTCATCTTAATATTAATTATTAATTTATGGTTTCCGCGATATCACTAAAATTGATTATTGTTCATTGTTCTATAATTGACATTGAGTAAAAGTTGGCAGAGGACTTGGATCTAATTGCGGCTATCTCAGAGCTCGGCGTAAAGACTTGCGGGAAGCTAGCCAGGAGTCCTGCCAACTATAGGGGATATTTTGGGGATTAATTCGGAATAAACGCTATGTTTTTCGCTTTCTCGTAAAGGTCGTTACGACCGTGAATGGATTCTTAAGGACATCGTTATCAGTCAGGATGGCGGGTAATCCTCAACGTTACAGGGCAGCCCTTCAACAAATGGAGAATAGACATGCTACAGCAGGTACGATCGAGTGTACTCCCTCAGGTATTAGGGAGGTTTTTCAAATCTGAAAATCTGTATAAAAATAAACATATTTTTTCATTGTGTACAAACATTTTTAATGTTAATAACACAAAGAAACGGCAATATTAAATAAAAAGTCACCCTTCTGGAGCGATGAAATTTCAAAATACTGAACTCTCGATTTCTTTATGATGCGCAATTTTGTTGTTGCATGATACTATCATATACAGTTGTGGATAAAGACATAGGTTTAGTTCACAGGGTTCACAGCTTCAAAAATGAATTAATATGGGTTCGTATGAAGTTGCTAGTTTATTACGCAGTTATCTCAAATAAAACGCCTTGAGCGTGTTATCGTGAAAAAAATTCGCATCTGGAAAAAGCATTTGACCAATAATTTGGGAAATGTTAACTTAAAAGTTACATTTTATGTTTTTAATACATAATTAATTTGTTTAAACATTTTTCGTTTGCGAGTGAAACGTCTTAACATTCATGCTAAGTTACGAAGAATGACAAATTTCTTAAATATCTTGATGGGCAGTGTACCATCACTGCTAAAGATAAATCATTTGCTCTATAGATTATTCTTTTAAAATATTTTCTCCCCATAATGGTTAGCTGTGAAATTTAATGCGAGAAATTTCTATCTTGTCACAGCAAAGATATCTACTTCAAATGTTACACCCTCGGTTAAATATGACTAAAAACTTTCATTTGTGAACTATTTGCTATGATTTAAAGGATGTCTACTTGGTCTCCTCTTTGTGGTGCCATTTGCTGCCCGTATTTACTCACTTGCACCTCTTCTTACTGGAGCTTTGGTATATGTTGCTGTTATTGTCCCCTTGGCCACTGGGTTGATGTCCACTCGCACACTAGTTGGATGGATGAGGTGGGCAGTAGTCTCTATACAGTCATTATTTATGAAAAGCTTTAAGAAATATATTTAATGGTAGAGGATCTAAAATTGTAACTGTTTATAAATGAGTCCAACTTCGTCTACAGTTATGTACTTCTGGTATTCTATAGGGATTAATTAAAGCAAAATGTTTCTCTCTTTCATAATATCAGAACTGTCAGCCAACCCTTTTAGTGATTGAAAAAGGGCATAGGAAAGTTATAATATTAATACGGATAGTAACAAAATATATTTTTATTATTCTTATTTGATGATGTAATAAAAGTATTTTCACTACATGTTAGATGGTGGACAAAGATATCGTACCACTATGAATAATATTTACCATCTAGCTATATGTTCTTGCTGTTAATAGTCGATTATTAAGTTCTTTAAAATAAAATACTTTAAGCTAAATATGCTAAATTTATGTTTAATAATTTGGAGAAATAATAGTATTCTTTTATGCTATTAATGACATTTAAGAAACATCTTAAAAGGCTTCTGGTACACAAACGTCTGTACTCTACATACGTTTTTTTCTCCATTTGCAAAGAGTAAACTTTGTACATATTGATATTTGTAATGTATGTGACATTAATTTTAGTTTATCCTTTTTATAATACTACATCTTCACATTAAGTACAAAATCCAGCCACTAAAGATAAGTTTTGTTCAAAAATATCACTATAGCTATCAGGAACATCTAGTGATGGCATAAATGTACACCAATGGTTTTTTTCAACTGAATTCATAATTAATAAATTAAAATAACCACTCAAGTATCAAATGACAGACATAAAATATCTATTCCAGATTGTTTTTGAAGTATATTTTTAACATTAATCTTATGCCAAAGCGAATTCTCAACAAATAAATTTGGTTAAATTCGTTCATTTAAGCAGAATATGTTTTCGTATCATTAGTATTGTAGTCAATGAATTAATATATCATGTAAACTAATTTCAATTATTAGGAACAGCATTCACAAAGTTGACCTAATTGGAAAAACAAGTAGCAAATGCCAATTTAAGATGCNAGATTGTTTTTTAAGTATATTTTTAACATTAATCTTATGCCAAAGCGAATTCTCAACAAATAAATTTGGTTAAATTCGTTCATTTAAGCAGAATAGTTTCCTCTATTTCAGAGGCAACTTTATATTTTATTTTATCCACCAAGAAAGGATGTACTTATCAAAATATCCACATTTTAAAAGAGAGGCATTATTTACCTTTGCGGAAAAATATAATTCCAGCCCTAGGTCCTCGAAGAGTCTTGTGGGTGGTGGAGCTAACAACATCACTGAACTCAAAGGGAGATGGAATGATACCAGCTGCAACAAGACCACTTACATGGGCCATATCAGAAAACAAGTATGCACCATTTTGATCAGCAATCTCTCTGAATTTCTTGTAATCCAAAGTTCTTGAATAGCAGCTGATACCTGCAGTCATAAATGATTACACTGAAATTGGTGTCATATTTGAGTTTTAACATGAATGAAATAGGGTTCAAGGTCTTTGGGATTCATAATAAGTACAAGTGAATTCCCCATCAAAAATTACAGGAGTTAATTCAATTTCTTTAAAAATATATTTTCTTGTTCAACAATTCTTGTCTTCGAGATTCCGTGTAGCATTGTTGGTGCTATCTATAAACAGCATCTCAAAAAACCACGCGTCCAACAATTAGATCTAAAAATATATTTTCTTGTTTTATAAATCTAATCCTTCAAAGCAAGAATGAATGAATTGTAAGTCTGTAAATTAAAAAATTATATTTATCAGTAAAGGCCCTACAAGTTTGCACTGAAAATTCATCAACAATGCAATTCCATTCCATTCACATTTTCTGGCTGTATCTTACTAGATCTTTCAAGTTAGAGATGAAAATTTATACAAAACACCAACCTGCCACAATCACTTTAGGTTTGAACAATTTAGCTGTTTCCTCCAATTTATCGTAATCTATAAGTCCAGTTGCAGGGTTAACTTTGTATGGCATGGACTCAAAGAAAATAGAAGTAGCTGAAATTTTCTTATTTTGCGTCATGAAACCATGAGTTAAGTGGCCACCATCTGGAAGGTCCAAACCTATAATAAAGAAATTTAACGATTCCAATGAGCACCATGAGTCCATAAACACAATTTTTAGGCAGAAATTAATCTTTTTCCACAATGATATACCCATTATTCTCCCATGTGGTTCCACAATTCCTGTATAAACAGCAAGATTTGCTGGAGAACCAGAATAAGGTTGTACATTGACTCCCCACTTCTCAGGATCCAAATTATAGGCCTCTAAGCAACGCTTCTGGCAAAGAATTTCAATTTCGTCTATAAACTCATTACCACCATAATATCTGAAATACAGTTTTCAAGGTTAATATGACAATAAAGAAAACACAAAACCTAAATTTATAAGGGCCTTATAACAAGATTAGTATTTTATAACCTTCAATACTAAATAATGCATGATATGATAAAATGCAAGAATCAACTGCATGACAGCTACAGTAAGATTTTAAGAAATCTCATCATCCTCCTAATGTGGAAAAAAAAATTGAAAGGATTTCAAGCACTGTGGCATTTTGCATATTATTTATACATCAATAACAGGAATACAAAGAAAATTGTACCCTCTTCTGTCAACTGTCCTTCGATACAGTATTTCCAGTAATACTGTGAACTCCTATTTATCTATGGACAGATTATTTGCACATAGTTTTTTACTCTTAGATGACATTTTCCAAGCTTAAAAAAACCAGAAAGCTCAAGAATTTTCTCATTCTGATACAAGCAGGACTTATATAAGCAGTGGGATTATAATGCAATTTCAATATAGCTACTAAAAAAAATCTGTGGTTAGCTAAAGAAAACTCATAATGACTCCATGAAATTATAAAAAATAATTGAATATGTGGACAGATGATAATTAATTGTTTATTTATGTAAATTATGAACATTGTAAGAAATAAAGGAATAAGTTTTTTTTTCATTTTTTCTGATTGTGCATTCTACCCCATATCATTAGCCCAGATAACCAAGAGTTCACTGTGGTTTAATACCAAGCATTAATTTGAGAACTTCTGCCACTTAAAGAATAGGATAAAACACTGTCCATTGATTTGCAATTAAGAAATATGTTTCTCATGAATACTGATGATGAAAACAGAAATATAATTTCACATATTAATTTCTTAATATCTAACAATAAAAATACACTCAAAACAGAAAATATTACAGATTCAATATCACAATAGATCATTAACCAAGAGCTACATAACACAATGTCAGAACATACAAGCTGTTTTAAAGAAACAACCTATTGAGTCTCAATTATTCATCATTGGAAAGTATATGGGTATGCTAACTGTGACACAGAAAAGATTTTTATTTAGTGAAGGTACAATTTTGGCACTTACATTATGATAAATGAAGAAAAACTTACACAATAAATAAAATATATAGAAAAACAATTTTAGTTACATTTAGTATTTGGTCTACTGACAGTGGCTGTATAACTCTTACTTCAAATTATTAGGAGATTATAATATACATCATTCGAACATACCTAAGTTTCCTTTTTGAAATAGTAATTGGTACATGGATTCTAATCAAACCACAATCATAACAGAAAAAAATTGCAAGTTTAATAATTGGGAAAATAAATAAATAAATCCAAATTAATTTTTGGATTATGGTCCAAGCATTCAAATACTTTATTAACTCTTAATTTCTCAGTAATTCCAATTTAGTTAGGGATAAATTTGTCATAAAACTACACAAAATAATAAGTTAATTTGCTTCATCCCCTTTAATGCTTAGCTTCAAAGATTACGCAACATATCGCGAAAAATTACCGCCTACCAGTTAAAACTGCGAATATAGTCTAAACGAGAAGTTACGTAATAGCAAATTTCTATTGAATAAACTGGAAATAGGAGAGCAAAAATTTCATTCACCACAAAAACAGTACGAAATACTGATAAAAATTGTCTAGTAAGATAATCTAATGAAATATATTAGTAAAAAGTGATCAAAGAAATAAAGAATGGAATTTAAATAATGAAAAGCAAACCTCTGTCCGGGTAACCCTTCGGAATATTTGTTGTGCAAACAGGAACTCAAGCATTGTAAAACAGGTAAGGATGTAAAATTTTCGGAAGCTATCATCTCAAGTCCTACAATTTGACGTTTCTTTTCTTTCTTGATGAGATCATACAATTCTGGGTCAGAATCCCAGAGATTTTGGGAAAGTAACTTTTCAGCTGCACTCATGTTGCACTTTCTGAAAGAGAGAGAAAACTAAGCAAGTCTAAGGCAAAACTGTGGTCCTGATCTCACTTGCTTATAATAGAAATTTTCTGTGCAAGCTAGATAAATTCCAGCCGCCAATGACGTCCATGTGGATAAAGGCCATAAGTCATTAAGCTTTCCAGTGACATGCTGATAACCTATCCATAGTAACAGAAAATAAACATCCATTGCAACAGGCATTGCATGGTTGATGGATTGTGATCTTGAGCTACATGAAAGTTTTCATTCATAACAAACAATGTAAACTGAGAATTGCCTACGCAAATATCGCCTTTTTTTAAATTCACGACAAAAATATGGCCTTAAGAAAAGTATTTATTTAATTTTGCAAATTTTCGCTGGCGGTAGTACACTGATAATAAAGAAAAGGCGAACGTTGCGAGTTAGAGATTCACAGCCAGTAGATAATGGAATGGTAATACATACAAATAACTTACTGGTGAATAGGGAAAGCTGATTACCGGCTTGCTCACAACTAGGGATCGAGATGTGCTCTTATCTGGCAAATTTATCCTTCAAATGTCCTGGTTGGTTAGGCCAGTTAGCGCGCCAGCAATACCTTGACCAATCGCCTGTATAGATATACGTAACACCATTCTTGAGTTGCTGGCCTTGAGAGCGATGTCTCAAAATGACTACTCAGTATGGGTGGATGGACTTATGCCTTGAGCGTAACAGGACTTAATAGGTGTTACCGGTGTTACCATCCTATTAAATGCATCGCATACAAGATGCTACCTCTTTCTTCACCGAAAACAACACAAATATCAACAGGTGTTACGCAAGCCGTATCTGCTTTTAAGTTCATGTAAGAAGCTATTGCAGAGACAAAATACTCAAAGTGTTTTGACAGAACAATTAGTTAATATACTTTATGTTTACGATGGACTGCCTTTAATTACACTTACACTGGTAATCAGTAATGGACATTTATTTATTCGTTTTGTATCTACGTTTCAGCTCCAATCTCAAAGTACCAATTACTTGGAAAACGTTACATGACGGAGCTCATTCATACGTAAGGAGTCGCGATGAAATTAATTTCTTTTCATATCGTTGCATATACACTGAATCGGTGATCCCAACTTTCTCGTAGCTTCGTTATCATTTCGCAGGTAAAACTTGAGTTATCGGAAACAGTGTGAATGATTATTTTATAATTTTCGAAACAGTCCTTTGATCTGTCTAATAAAAAAAGTAACTTTGCCAACACTTTTGTATCTGCAAAGATCGATTTAAAATCATCTGGAAAAAATAAGCTAAAACCAGAATCTTTTACTTTTTCATCTTGTCAATCATATACGTGGAAAATGATTTATCGGACAATTTTAAAATTCCAGTATTGGTTTTAATTGCGTGTAAATTCATTTCTGGCCAACAATGTAAACAATTAATTTCAAGAAATCTAGAGAAAGTTAAGGAGCATTGGCGGGTGTTGAGAGCGAAGGACTATGGGGGGGGGGGAGATCATTCCCCTATTAGAGACTGTAGTACTACATACACAGTGATACCCCGAAATTACGAACCCGGGAAAATTGTGTATGTCTAGTTCGCGTTAGTCAGGGTTAAACATTGCATGTAAAAAATTGAAATATGTTTAATTAGGACCAAGAACTAACAAAAGCCCTAGAAAAAAATTTAATAAAAATTGTAGTAGCTATTCCGTTCATCAGGATATGGAAGAGGGAACTTTATACTACAAGGAACTTTAATTTTATTCTACATTTCCATTCAAAAGAAAATATATTACGTAGAACGAATGTCCTTCTTTCGGACCGAAGATATTCCTATGTCGATGGTTTCATTAAATCAAAGAACTCCCCCGACGATACTCTTCCTTTTCCCAAGCAGAATTTCTTCGTAGCAAGGTCATATATTACTGTGGCTTCCTTTGTTGTAAATAACGCGTTCTTCATTTGAGTCCAATGAAAATGCCTAATGTTTTCCAATACTTAAATGTAAGCCTTTTTGTTTTGACTGTGAACTTCTGTCAATATCGAAATTCCCATGTGTTTGGAATGAAACAGGAAAAGAAAATCAGGAACCGCGAATTCCGAGTTCTCGTAAGTCGGGTTATTACTGTACAGTAGATCTGACGAGGAGCTAGACTTTAATTTCGATTATGAAGTTTTTCTACTATTACTATACATCTGTTACATTAACCTCGATAAAACGGCATTTAAAAAGTTAATTGGAGATGAGTTCATAAGGAAATCATCAAGAATGAGTATTCATGGCCGGACAATGGGAGTGTTACGTGGATGCCTAGCATCAGGGTTCCCAGTTTGAATGAGCTCCATATTGAAAAGCTTAGTTCTTATTTTTTATATTAACAATATGTGTAAGATATGAGTAAATACCAAATACCATCCTTTATTTATTACCTATTGTTTATAACTTTGGCAGTGGAAGGTGGCTTGTGAAAATTTGCACCTGGGTCCCCTTTTGTGGATAGCTGGCTGTGGGAAATTATTATTACATATTATTTTTACATGGAGAATTCATTGCTGAGGCCTCCTTCATACCCAATGTATTGGGTCTTTAGAGTATTGTTTGTTATGAGTGCACTCTTCAAAGACTATCAATTACAGCTTGATGTTTCTCTTATGCAAAACAATTATTACTGTAAATCTTTGCTTGACTTAATTCAGTAAAATTCATGAAACATATTCCTATTGAATCCACCTATTCATAATGTAATGGTCTATTTTAGAGCAATACTATCTTCTGCCAATAATAATTCTTCATTGATTTCTCTATCATGTCCTAAGACAAAAGCAGTGAGAGTAATAATTTAAAAACAGAGCATGAAAGTATTTTCAGAGTAAGATGCTTTTTGGGTCATTAAATGTAGTCTTAGAACTGGGTGAATGGTTCCTCAGGAAAAGCCTCATGCTTCTCCATTTTGTTTAAAGCACTATTCCATCTTCCTATAGTCATAGTGATTGGGAATTGGGAAGTGCCTCTCTAGTGGAATAGCTTAGGGCAGGGGTATTAAACCAATGGCATATGCACCCAAGGAGGCATGAGAGAGAACTTATGTTTCAGAACTCAGATGGCAAAATCCTTGTTATGTATTTTTTTACTAAAGAAATGGAGTTCTAAGTAAATAAATGTCTAGATTCTGTTCACTAGTGATGATAATAAATGATTTGCATCAGATACAACATCTAAATACCATTGTTAGAATAATAAACTAGATAATATCAGTATCTCACTCCATAGTTTGGCACCACACTGGTTTCAAATCAAATATCGTACCCCTGCCAAAAAAGGTTCACTATCCCTAGGTTCTCTTATAAATTAAATTTGGCTTCTGAGTGAGATATATGTAAATGGGCACTGTTCTATTATTCCTCCAACTTGTTTTGTGCTATACTTTATTGGTTTGGTTGATTTACAATAAACATAAACTCTATGAACAATATAACAAAACAGAAAACTAACCAAAATTCTCAATACAATTGAATTCGAAGGACTGGAGGTATAATGGAGTATTACCTAAGGATGTATTTAATTGATCAAAATCAGTCCATTTTCAGAACTAGTGATAAAATGGAGTGATGAGAACTGTTAGTGTAAGAAATTTGGAACATTATTAGGAGTGATAATTATGTAGAATGGGAAATAACAATTGATTTGGTAAACACAATTCAGTAACTGAAGGACTTAGTCTTGTATTGGGTATATTGGCAGTAAACTAGAAAATTATAAAATTAATCTTGGTAAGCAATATTTGGTAGAACTCAATCTTCAAAATAACAAAAATGATTTTATTTGTATTGTTCACAATGGTTTTACTAAGCACAACTGGGACATATTCATGTCATCATCAGGTGGCTCAGAAACTAAAAAATAGATTTTTTTAGCCACCTGATGATGGCGTGAATATGTTGAAACCCAGTCGTGCTTAATAACACCTTTGTGGAACAGTACAAATAAAATCATTGTGTTATTTAGAAAATTATAAATAAGTAGAGGGATGGCCATCTACCAGAGGGAGGCAGAGGAAATTTCCAGATTACCCCCTAAGTACAATATTTGACAAAATTTCTCAGAGATACATTGTTTGTTCTCTGCAAATAACAAAGTTACTTTTTTAAAAATGAGGCCCCTCTCATATCAAGGGCCCAGATGCTAAGGAAACCCCCTCTAGGATGGATAATTTAAGGGTTTTGGTAATGTTTGGACAAGATAACATGAAAGCTGACAACATTGGATGAGCATTATAATTGACAGAGCTCAAACAATTTCAATGAATAATAAAAGTAGTCAACATGGTTAATGTTATTTATACATAACCATCTTGGAATGGAAATGGAAGGATATCATGAATTGTGGTGTTCACTGTAGTGTTGCTATATGTTTCATCTCACCTTGGGGTTTCCCAAGTTAGACCCTCCTCTTCATTCCTTTTAATTTTCTGTTCTTGCAGTTAGATCATAGCATTGTAAGTGCTAAGCTATCAATATTTCATGTTTGTAGTACCTTTTTTACAGTAAGATTTTCAATTTATTCCTTTTTGATTATTTAGGTAACTTATTGCTACAAAGAAAGAAAACTGCTTCATGTGCTTTCTCTCATGGCCTGCATAAAACATGTCCAAGTAACTACTGCTTTCAGGTCTCAGACTTCAGGGGTGGCCAAAGATATTGTTTCTGAATTTCGATGAAGCTGTGAAACACTTTTCAACAGTTAGGAGTCAGTATGTTCAAATGTTTGTTAAATCAATTGTTTACAAAATAACTGTTTGGGTGATTATATTATTTATGAGCCAAATAACGGCAGCAATTATACCATTTGCTTTTGGGTGGCCAATTGGATCTGCACCTGTATATCCTTGTACTTTCCTATCAAGGGAGATAATATCACATCAATTAAATGATAATTCTTGTTTTAGAACCTGAACAATGATACCTAATTTGTCCTCAAACAAATTATACTTAATTTGTCCTCAAGGCTGGGTGATGGGTCTCTCCATGCTACTGACAGGAATTTAAATAGGGTTAAAAAGTAGAAGAAAGAATTTTGGATAGTAATGGATATATGGAACTGGCACTATCAGGATAAAATAACAGAATATAAATTAAATATTATACTAAATGAAG
>KZ308136.1:865201-906439 GCA_000376725.2 Ladona fulva | reverse complement strand
CAAACATATTTGGATGTTCAAACAAGTAGCCAGTTTTTGCTATATCTTCTTTAATCACTGTCAAAATACTACAAAACACTTTTCAACCACTTTATTCTCATAGGGGGGTTTGGGAGTTAATCCCTTCTCAAGCCAAAATGGGATTTTTAAAAATCAAGGTTATGGGTTGGGGGGTTAATTGTAATATATTTAATATAAAAGTATATTTAAATATGAATATATTCAAATATAAATCTGATGCTCCCCAGAGACAAATCCTGGCTGTGCACCTAAATTTAGTATACTTGTTGCACATTTTCTTAGTTCTTAACCTGCTCAATGAGTGCTTCATTTAGTATAATATTTAATTTATATTCTGTTATTTTATCCTGATAGTGCCAGTTCCATATATCCATTACTATCCAAAATTCTTTCTTCTACTTTTTAACCCTATTTAAATTCCTGTCAGTAGCATGGAGAGACCCATCACCCAGCCTTGAGGACAAATTAAGTATAATTTGTTTGAGGACAAATTAGGTATCATTGTTCAGGTTCTAAAACAAGAATTATCATTTAATTGATGTGATATTATCTCCCTTGATAGGAAAGTACAAGGATATACAGGTGCAGATCCAATTGGCCACCCAAAAGCAAATGGTATAATTGCTGCCGTTATTTGGCTCATAAATAATATAATCACCCAAACAGTTATTTTGTAAACAATTGATTTAACAAACATTTGAACATACTGACTCCTAACTGTTGAAAAGTGTTTCACAGCTTCATCGAAATTCAGAAACAATATCTTTGGCCACCCCTGAAGTCTGAGACCTGAAAGCAGTAGTTACTTGGACATGTTTTATGCAGGCCATGAGAGAAAGCACATGAAGCAGTTTTCTTTCTTTGTAGCAATAAGTTACCTAAATAATCAAAAAGGAATAAATTGAAAATCTTACTGTAAAAAAGGTACTACAAACATGAAATATTGATAGCTTAGCACTTACAATGCTATGATCTAACTGCAAGAACAGAAAATTAAAAGGAATGAAGAGGAGGGTCTAACTTGGGAAACCCCAAGGTGAGATGAAACATATAGCAACACTACAGTGAACACCACAATTCATGATATCCTTCCATTTCCATTCCAAGATGGTTATGTATAAATAACATTAACCATGTTGACTACTTTTATTATTCATTGAAATTGTTTGAGCTCTGTCAATTATAATGCTCATCCAATGTTGTCAGCTTTCATGTTATCTTGTCCAAACATTACCAAAACCCTTAAATTATCCATCCTAGAGGGGGTTTCCATATATGCTTAGCATCTGGGCCCTTGATATGAGAGGGGCCTCATTTTTAAAAAAGTAACTTTGTTATTTGCAGAGAACAAACAATGTATCTCTGAGAAATTTTGTCAAATATTGTACTTAGGGGGTAATCTGGAAATTTCCTCTGCCTCCCTCTGGTAGATGGCCATCCCTCTACTTATTTATAATTTTCTAAATAACACAATGATTTTATTTGTACTGTTCCACAAAGGTGTTATTAAGCACGACTGGGTTTCAACATATTCACGCCATCATCAGGTGGCTAAAAAAATCTATTTTTTAGTTTCTGAGCCACCTGATGATGACATGAATATGTCCCAGTTGTGCTTAGTAAAACCATTGTGAACAATACAAATAAAATCATTTTTGTTATTTTGAAGATTGAGTTCTACCAAATATTGCTTACCAAGATTAATTTTATAATTTTCTAGTTTACTGCCAATATACCCAATACAAGACTAAGTCCTTCAGTTACTGAATTGTGTTTACCAAATCAATTGTTATTTCCCATTCTACATAATTATCACTCCTAATAATGTTCCAAATTTCTTACACTAACAGTTCTCATCATTCCATTTTATCACTAGTTCTGAAAATGGACTTTAAGATATCTTCCTCTTAAATTTAGCAAGAAAGTAATGAATTAAATCTGTTCTATCAGGAATAACACTATTATTATTATTCTCAATGATTTAGGGATTATAAATAAAAAATTCAAAGCTTACATTTCTTGTATTTAATGTTGGAATTTCAAGAACATCTGAGTAAACAACACTGCTGTTGCATTACTTGAATAGAAAAATCAGAGCTAGCAAATGGTGGAACTCAAGTGATGGGAAGCACATTTTCTCTCTAATTGTGCTACATGACAAATCCTTCTAATGTAAACCAATTTGAAAAGAAGCTGCTTTGAAGAAATTCTCTTGACTTTTTCCAGCATTTCAGTATTTTTCTTTAGATTCAATAATTATGGCCATATAAAATATGAATTATGTTCCAATTTTGATATTATTAAAGTGAAACATAGGGTACTGCAGATAATAATTTGTATCACTTCATGTACATTGGCTGACAAAATCAAAAATATGAAAGTCACTGCTGGTGATAGATTTTGCACGGTGGTCAAATTTAGTGAGGTTTCAAAATAAATTACAAGTTCCCCAACTACATTTTATCTTTATTTTAAAGGGATTTATATAACATATTTTAATCATATCAATGTTGAGGAATACCAGGAGTACATATGATATAAATATACATATATTGCTTATGTATATATTGCATTTAATTATTTTTATTATGGATCTGTCAGGTATTCGGTGACGTCCCTTAGCGATTTAGGAGTTCTGGGCAGAGTATGGGTGCTGCTGCGCTTGTTCCACCAATCCTACATGAGGCTGGATGCTATTCACACAACAACAAATCAAGTAAAGGGAGAAATATGCTGCTGGAAATGGATGATACAATGATTCAAAGCCAACATCTGATTTAAATAATGTTGGCACATTGCTGAACCAGATTCTACCATGAGTAGCCACATGTCTTGTGGTAAATCATTTGGTAAAGGTATTTTATGATGAATTTATTCTGGGAGATAAGACGGAAAGGTCAATTTTCAAAATAAAGTTTATGAAGAAACAAGCCATCAGTACTTTTTGGTTAAAAAGGACGAGAATTAGTAATGATCTCTTATTGAGTCCACATTTGAAGACAATTTTGGAATAAATTTACCATCTGTTGAGAAAGGCATTAAAAAAAAATTACTTATAAAAGAGCTCTGACAGTTGTGTGTGAGAGGATATTTATTGATGCAATTAAGGAGTTTAGGTGGTGATTCAGGTTTGAATGTACAGATACTAAACCTATTAAATATATTGATATTTGTTACGATATTCTTTTTGAGACATCTTTAAAAAATGTAAAGTTCTAATCCTTCAGACCAAAAAAGAATTTTGTGATAAGAAGGATCGGAAGGATCATTTATGGCTATTTCCTACCATTTTATTCTCATAGTTTTTGGTCAGACTTTCATTACCATTGCTTCTTTGGACTTATCTCCTGAATTCTCTTTATATTCTTTCTTAAGAGTTTTACTCATTACTTCAATTTTTGCACTAATTATTGAAGTATATTTAGGAATATACAATTACTTGTCAGAAAATAAGGAAGATAGTTATGAATCTTTTGAAGTTTTGTTTCCAGTGATTTAAGAAAGTAATATTTAAACATTTTTCTGTGATCCAGAGAATATTTTCAAGTACTGCCATAAAATAATTTTCTTTCTGAAAAAATGTTGTTTTGAGAAAGAGACCGATTAAAATATTCAAAAACTATAGCTAGATTACTTGTTTAACAGATAAACTAAATCAATGACATAAGGATCGTGGTATGAATTCTTATGTTGCAGGCATCTGTTGTCTTAGATTTCAGTACAGATTGATCTTTTTTATTGTAATTAGAGGGGGTATAAAATCAAAGTTGGTGAAATTTGCATACAGAATTCTATTTCGATCTAACAAAATTGTTTTGGAAATACATGTAGTTATGCAGTTTCCTTTTTGAGTCCCTTTCCACGTGGAAGATTCATAAAAATTTTTTAGACTTAATAGAAAGGTTACTTTTCTGCTCAATTTTAGCAACACTTTTTTATGAAAGGGATTGTTTAGAATTTAGTATTCTGCTTTAAGTAATTCTTTCTTAATATTCTAAAAATGAAATAGAGTAGCAGCAAATACTCTTTCTCCCATTTGTCTCACTCTTTTATGTAGTATTTTCAGTGAACTAAAACAAAGCTGAAACCCAATTCGATGTAATTTTAAGTTAAATATCAATCTTTAAAATATCCAAATTTTTGAAAATCGTAAGTTTTATTTCAAGTTACATCTTTTTGGGCACATTCCTCGAGAATGTACTCATTGTTTATTTGAACTCTGATAGGAAAATTTGAATTACAGGTGACATTTTTCATGCTAGCAGAAAAAATATTGTGTCCTGATCAGAGACTTGTTTGCCTGTACATGCTACTATTCTACACAGTCATGGCTTACCTGCAGAGATCATTGAAGGTAAATTTTGAAGTTATAGCAAAATATCATTATTTCTATTGTTTCATATCACCAGTATTCTATTCTACTCAACTATATGGCTAGCAATGTTTGAGTATTATTGATTATCATAATTAGAATTGATATTGAATTTGCTAAGTTGTTAAAAGTTTCCTTAGCAAAGGTTAATTTTTCAGTTTGGATATAATTCTTATACATAAAGTTGTTGACTGGGAGTGTTTATAGAAGGTATTATATCCTTTACTGCTGAGAATTTAAAGTAATGACTTCCAAAATAGATGAGATGGTCTCGGCCTTGACTTGGTGGTAAATCATTGTAAGCTATGAGATAGAAACTTTAATATTAACAAACCACAATGTTACAAAATACACGACCGGTTTCGGTGCATGGCACCATCCTCAGGTCACAGGATGGTGCCATGATGGACCTGAGGATGGTGCCATGCACCGAAACCGGTCGTGTATTTTGTAACATTGTGGTTTGTTAATATTAAAGTTTCTTTCTCATAGCTTAAAGTAATGAGTTTTATATAAGAACTTGAGATAAAAATGAGAATAATATTGTTTCAATTTCAGTTGTTTATAAATTATCACTTTACGCAATAAAATCCCGCTGGATTTCCTTTATAAAATCCAGAAATTCTTATTTAAAAAACCTTATTGATGAAATATCTCCATTAGAGGGAAGAATTAATATTATGTGGTGATATGGTGTGATGAACTATAAGGTGTTTTTCAATTTCAGTTACATCAATGGACACGAATTCCAAGTTCTCATACACGAGGCGATTTCCTTCGCCTCACTACAGCATTTGTGGCCATTCGTCTTGGTAAAGCAGTTGTTGTGAGCTTAGTGTTGGTAATGCTCCGTATTAACTTCCGACATCTGGAGCCAACATCTTTATATGTGGCAGTCACAGGCCTACACTTTATTCTGACGCAATGCTGTGGGACATTCGAGTCTGATTGGGGAGATGAGGGTGGAGGAGTTCAGCCTTCTTGGCGATTGAAAAGTTTGATTGCAATCTTTCTTCACAAAATCTGTCCAAATGAGCAGATGGAAGGCTTAGAAGAAAGATGGGCTGCAGTAGTAATTCGTTGTGCTCCTTTAGTCATGTCAGCTGCTCTGATAATTGTTGGTATACTATGCGGCTCTTGGAGGATGGTAATTGGAAAACATGTAGCAGGTCAAATACCAATGTTGATATTGGCAGCATATATCAACCTAATAGCTGATGGATTAAGAGCAAAGAAAGAAACATGGCTCCCTTTGGCTCGAGACATGGATCTTCTCTCTAGATTTCCAGTTGTTAACATCAAACCTCAATCTGGAGAATCTTTGCCTACATGTGCCATTTGCCTTGATGATATAATAGGCAAAGCAAGAGTAACTCCTTGTCAGCATACCTTCCATGGTAGATGCTTACGGCCATGTGTACAACGTTTTGGAGAATGCCCTTTGTGTAAACATCCTCTTTAATTTTCATCAATTTAATTAGTATTTTTTCATGAAATATTTTAGCTAAAATTTGTACTTATAACTGGCATTTTGTTTTAGCACAACAGACCTATGTTGTTGAAGCAGATTTTTATTGTAAATTTTTTGAATGATTGCTTTCAATGGAATAAATAGTGAGACATGGCTACATCCAAGAATATATCTATTCAAAAAGAAATTTTATGTATTCATTAACCCAGTGGTATTTTCTTCTAGTAAAGAATTGTTTGTTCAACCTAAATGCTCCACAAATGTTCAAAAGATGGATAAGAAGTTTACCTTTCTGTAAAAAAATTCGATTGTTTTGCAAATTTAACACTATTGCAATAAAATTTTAGAGTGGTTAATCTTATTTCATTTTAAATATTTAACTATTCAAAGTTTTGTTACAGCTTCAAACAAATACTGTAAAGAGTCAGCTTACAACCTTCTAGAACATCTCCACCAGAGGACTGTTCCTTACAGAGTAACATGACTGCAATTGCTTCTGACTTTTGCTCCATCAGAATTCTGTAATAATTTAGAACAGGACAAACTGTCATGGAGCGACATAAGTTCGTGGGGTTCAGCCCCAGGTTGGCTGAGATTCAATGAGATGGTGAATCATGTGTCAGAGTTTTATTCTCCTCTGACAACAGTACAAGAAAAACAGTATTCTACTCACTTGGATGAGGCTTTGGTAGGGTTCAGCCTATCATAGACGGCGGTGCAGACACTCATCAGCCCTACGTCCACACCCTCAGGTGGAGACACCCAGGCCGATTGCATCTGTGAAGAGTTCCTGGCTTTCACCTAATCTCGCACTGCAGACTTTTTGGCTCTTTGGTTCCTTCATCCCCTCTATCACTGGAGGACTTCCCTTATGTACTAGAATTTTGTATCCTAAAACGGTGGGGGGGATGGAGGTCGTTGACCTCGAGAAGGGTCCAGAAAAAGTTTGGTTTTGTGACCGGAAGAAAGTACAGAGGGAAAGGGTTAGAACAAATTCGGAAGAGGTTTGTGTTCAAGAAAATGGTCCAGCAAAAGGTCGGGGAAAGGAAGTTGAGACAAAGGGTTGGATTCAAAGAAGGGACGTTGGAGGATTCTGATGCAACTCCTGGCGAGGGTCAAGGATCAGTTCCGGGAGGGTGATGTGTGTAAAAAGGGGTCATTGGCACTTGTGGAGGTTGCGGCTTGGGAAGGGAAAAAATGGGAGTGATGGGCTGTTCCACATCTTGCTGCTTGCCCCTGGCAACAGACGAATACAGTCTGGCTGTTACAGTATCTTATTGGCCCCCGCGACATTAACGGATCCTCCCAACAAAACTACTAAAATGGGAGAAGTAAAGAACTTTGTTGGACATTATGTTTCTGGATTGATTAAATGAAGTAATTTAGGGTTTCCATAATAAATATTCCTCACAGATACTGAAGGACTAACAATATGTATTATTAGGCTTACCAAAAGTCCTATTTTGACCAAGATTGTCTCTGTTTTAACCTATGTTATCAGTCAATTTTTTCCTTGTCCTGGCTTGATGGAAAAACTTATAGATAACGGGATAACGTATGATGTAAGATCTGGGGATTTCAATAACAAATATCATTTACATGCAAACTTTCAAAATGGTGTGATGCAGCACACACAGTTTCTTAAAACCTCATGAAGTAAACCCATACTAAGATTTAAGACAATGTCCTGGATTTTCTCCAGTTTTACTAGCTTCAGAATTTAATAAGTCACAGTTTCTTGCTACAAGATTATGGTAACTCTACCTACCTAGTCATTGCTGCATGTAATCTGGAAAGTGTCTAGCTTACACTGATATCTCATATCAGTATGAATGTGAAATTGAACAGGTTATAAAATCAGAAAACGTTGAACATTAGGCATTCCCAGTTTACCCCCACAAGGTAAACATTTCTATAGAGTAAATCTGTCCATTTAGAAATTTATGGGTTACAAATTTCCGTTGTGAAAAGTGTCATAGTGGAAATAAGTAGAAGGTGCCACTCGTGGCTTAAGGCTGCAGCATGACCAATTGCCAATGATGCATCATTGGATCACTAAGCACAAAGGATAATCAGTTGTGATCTACCAGTGGATCATTCTGCTGATAATGTACTACACTGACACAACAGGCTCTTGCATGCATTTAAAAACATGTAAATAATAGTTTGCATTTCCTGTGGCCTTATTTCTAACCATTTGAATTTTATTTAGTTAGGTTCAAGTACTTTCAGAATGAATGAGGAACAATCTTGCATCTAATTCCACACAAGCAGTTTGTAATATGACTCTGTTATTTAAAACTCTGTAATAGAAGATACTTCAGGCTAAGCATTTTTTTAGCTGATGATAAGGTAATTGGGTTCTAGTTAAAGCTTTAGATAAAAGATGAATAATTTTTTTTATTCACAACAAAAAAGGAGGACAAAGAACCTAAAATGCTACTTAGTTATTTTCATTTGTGTTGCTGTTAACTTGAGGAGATGGAGATCAAGCAACAATTGAGAAAGTCTATGAAAATGTCTCTCAGTGTAAGGAATAATTCCTTCAACAACTGATGGTGATACAATTGGAGCAATATCATCATCCTTGATTGTAATAAGCTCATCCAGCAATATTGAAATCACCAGCTGAAAAGTATACAAACAATAAGTTAATATTATCATGACAATTAGATTATAACAATTAGGTCAAGAGGTATAAGCATTTATAAATAAGTACAAGAGTCAATAATTCTGCACATGATAAATTACTAATTACATTGGCAAGTGAAGAGTATAAAATACCAATAAGTAAAGAAAAAGTGTATATGTGATGTTAGGTTCCATTATGATAAAAATATTCTTGACATAACTGCTAATTTTCAAACACGCCACAAAATATTTCCAAAACTGGTTTATCTTTACCTGAGCAGGATAACAACTTTTGCTGTTGCAATTCCAAGTTGTGGCAAATTTCAGTAGAGCTTCTTTATCAGTTTTTGATAATTGTTTAACTGTTTTTTCTAAGCCTCCTTTTCCTTTTTTCATAATTTCTGGAGACGAAAAAAGAAATTAAATTATTTTCATGAAGATATATTTTCAATAATTCCGATAACGCATACAGACATTAATATGTATTACAAAAAAATTAAGTTACTTTAGCATAAAAATATTTTTTATACAAAAAGTAAACTTTTCAACTTTAATAACAAGGTTATGGTTACTATAACCAATTAATCTTTTTCAAAAGAGTAATATGAAATAACAGAATGACATCTCTAGGAAAGATGATTATTTTCATCTAAAATTTTACTCTTTGAATGCTTACCACGAACTATATTGAGAACCTGGTAAGGCCGATCTAAAGACAGTGCAAGTGAGAGAGCAGAAAGGAGCTTCTCAGACTGCAAAAGATTGGCCAGAGTCTGCTCCTTTTCTGTCAGCAAATCTCTTTCTTTGGCAGCTTCATTTTTCTTTTCAGATGTCACATCCTTCCAAATAACCAATGTTGAGTCTGACCCTCCAGAAACCACCAATTTCTCATTCTTTGAGACTGTCAATTTTATATGAAAATAGAAACTGAAATTAACTTTGAATGTCATCTTTGGTTAAAAATATTATTATTAGTAACCAAGACAAGATTTCAACTGAAAAGTAAAATAATAAGAATTAATAAAATCAAATTGGAAATTTCTGGATTGATCACAGAGTGGCTGGAGTATGGTTTAGAGATGGAATGGATGGTTTAGAGAAATGGGTATTGGTATCTAGAATAGAGATAGACTCTGTTGCATGACTAATTAATTCTTGGTAGCAACCTGTCTGGCAGGATATTTATCTATTTGTCTACAACATACTATTAAAATAAAGATTGACTACTTGAATGAGAGGCTGAAAAACGAGCACAAATATGTAGGCAATTTGAGGCACACAAATAACACTAAAATTTTAACTTTGTTTTTTAAAATTTTTATACTTTGAAGTTTAAACCAATAGTCCAGTAAAACCTAAGAAACCAGATGAAGCCTGTTTTCCTTGAAGGTAGAAATGAAAATGCTTCCCCTTTACTCAACTAAGAAAACTTTTCTTTCAAAATTTAGACTTTTAGAACACTAAATTTTATGATTACTATTCCCATCATATAACAAAATGACAGCTTAAAATTTCTTAGATTAATAAGTGAACTGCTAATTATTATCTGCATATTTTACATCATTAAAACTTAAAACTTTAATAACAGTAAAATGGGAACTATTCAATACATGGTTTTATGGAAAATGAAAAATATTTTAATCTTAATGATGACATTGAAATTAAATGAAAGGTTTCTGATTAACAAAAAGAACTTAAAAAAGATGAGAAACATACACCTCTCTCTTCTAAACACAAAAATACTGCTCAAGCTTCTATTTTCCTATTTGGGATTCAAAGGCAGTTCTGCAAGTTTATGATCAAATCCATCCCAATGATTAATTTATAATTAAGTTTGCTAAAGTTCTGTTACTCATGGTATAGATCAGAAACAATTAAACTTTATATGAAATGAAAAAAAATCCATGAATCCTGACCTAAAACCTTCTACTCAATTCATGATTCACTAAGTGAAAAAATAAGTGAGCTGCAAGCCCCAATGGTTTTAAAATATAACTTAGTAATATAAGTAGACAGCAAGTTATGTATTTTCTTGTAATTGGTAAAACATCTCACCATTAAAAATTAGTTTATTACATGGTCCTTCATACTGAGGAGCAATATTATTTACAAAATTATATACAAAAGATAGGGCTTTCAATCAATGAAAAAGTTCAATCTTTCCCTAAATAAAGCCATGCTTTAACTTAATCATACCTGCCATTGCCCATACACGTCCATCGTGAGCATCCCAGCTTACTGCACATTCTCCACTCTTCACAGTCCAAAGCTTCATCAATCCATCTCCCCCTGAAGTTATAATTTGCATACCACGGCTAATAAATTCCAAATGTAATACTGAAGCATCATGGCCCTCCAAAGTCTGTAATTTAACAAGAAATGTAGATTCTCTTTCCAACAAATGCATAGAAACACATTATAGTTCATAATTACAATTTTTACCATTAAATGGTAATGAAAATTTCATTGAAAGGTACTGAAATATTAAAAAAATATTACAACAATAAAAAATCAATCAGTGGATCACACACTAATACTATAACTTGTCTCCAACTATTGGGACTGAGTCCTCTGCTTTAGTAGTATTAGATATATCATAGCTCTTACAAGCAAATACAACTTATTACCTTCCAGCAAGACAAGTCCTCTAGCAACCACAGCTTTATAGTGGCATCAGCTGATGCTGAGGCCAGCACTTGATCAACAGGAGAGAAACATACAGACCACACCCCTCTACGGTGTCCTCTAAGAACTCCCAAAAGCTCAAGGCTGTCTGAAGACCAAAGCTACAAGAGAATCAAAAAGTAATAGTAAGAAGCATTATTTTTCAACAATTATACCAGAATATTTGTAAGCAAGGCTTTTAATGTACTTCTATGCAGATTAGATAATCTAATTCTATTTTTAAGAAAAAATTAATACAAAACGTTTAAAATATTAGACATTAAAACATTGCTTCCAAAATGGGGATTGTCAAAATATAAAAAAATTATAAATATAACCAACATTATTTCAAGAACTAGACTCAAATGGAATGTTTTTGATGAGATAATAAAGCAAACTAGAATTGAATTTGTAGCAAGGCACTTACTGATAGATAAATCTAAGGATCCTTATTTTTAGTTGCACATCTAGACACACAGATATCAATCACAAAACATAAGTTATAGATTTACTTTAATAATACTGAGTTGAGGTCTGGCAAGATAATAGCAGGAATATCAACATTACTTCCTAAATTATTACTAAATAAAACACACATATCTAGGTCAATAAATTCATAGATATATAGTTACTTTTGAAATGCTAACACTCAATAAGATAAATTTTACATAGGTAAAGCATTTGGATACATAAACTTATAAACAGTACATGATGTTGTAGCATCATTCAACTATTCTACTCAGCTGTTAACCTTTCTTAACAGCAAGTTAACTCATTTAAGTTGATTCTTAAACTTATGAGCTAATTTATAACAGAGGCTGATTTATTATTATAACTACACTAATAGTAAAATTGAATAATGCAGTCATACATACTTTCACTGTTTTATCTTGAGAGGCTGTAGCAATCAGCTTATCATTAGGGGCTACACACACTCCATTTATATCCTTTTGATGAGCAACAACAGTATGAGATACAACCAGGCTGCCATGAACTTCTTCTGAGCCTAAAGAAAATGACAACGTAAAAGTATAATTTCAAAATAGCAAATAGGAATGCATTGGGTTAAGAAGAAATTAATATGGGTTCTTTATTGTGGCAAGACTTCTGGCACCACCATTAAAAATAGGTTTCAAAATGGAATAGATAAAACAAAGAGAAGGCACTTCCAAATCTCACTAAAATTGAAGAGAGCAAGGTAGATGTAATTAATTTGGGATAAATTGAACCATACCACATGATAAATCATTTTGATGCCAAGAATATGCCCACAGCAAATTATTTTGCAGCACAATGAGGGAAATCCATCATATCAAAACTTACACTTAAGCTCAGTAGATATTACACCAAGATTTATAAAACATACCAATTGTAAACTGCACTTCATGATTCAGAGCAGAAAATACAATTAAGTTACTCCATATGCCAATGCACAACATATAGCATGAGGGGTTCACAGATAGAATGGACTACAGAAATGAAGTCTTGGAATCAGTAAGAAAATTACTTTGAGGAATAGCTGCCCTTGACTTCAAATAAATTGAAGATATTTTGAAAATAATCTCTCAAAACATTTTTTTAGGTCTAAGATAGTATAACTGGGGTCACAAAACCTGAAAACCACCAAAAACGGGATAGTCAAGCCTTACGCGCATTTCACACTCAAAGAGTGCATCTTCAGAGGCGAGAAAAGTGACTGGAGTGTAAGGCTTGACTATCCCGTTTTTGGTGGTTTTCAGATTTTGTGACCCCAGTTATATTTTGCCACCAGCAGCACTCCACTTATTCTAAGATAGTATGAATGGAAGAGGCTGACTTGTACTAAGCACTATAAGATACATGCATACGAGGGTAGCACCAGAGGTACCCAATCTAACAAAGAAAACAAAAAAAATTGGGATAAAATACCTTTATTTCTCAACATAGTCACCTATCAGCTCAATACACTTTTCCCAGTGATGTTTGATAGCTTCGATACTCTGTTTATAGTGAGAACCGTCGAACTCCTCAACTAGCCATTAACCACAGACTGGTTAATTAAATACAATTACAATAATACTAATAATAATAAGTTAATTAACCTTTTACTTGTTTGTACTGTGATTTAATTTTAAGATGAACAATGACAGAAAGGTTGCATAAGTGAGATGAGATCTTTAAGCAGCAACATCAACATTAAGGACCTCCCATTTGCAAGTTTTCATCCTTAAGGTGATTTGAATCCTTAGGGCAATTTTACAATTTCAGTCTACCATGTGGCAGCCCAGCGGGGGCATACGGTTCCCTATTCGCTCATATGACCTAGGATACACCCCACTCCACCCTTATTACTCATCATACTACAAGTATTGAGTGCATATTTTTTTATTCACTTGAGTCAGATTGCATGAGCAGAGTACAACCACAGTCGTTGATAACTTACCAGTACATTGCAAAGGAACTTTCCACATTTTCAGGCAAGTATCTTGACTGACTGACACAAGAAAAGATGCTGTTGTACTACTGAAGGCCACCGAACCAACTGAGGCTGAATGAAGAGAGCCTACAGAAATGGCGGTAACTACACCATCTTCAGCATTCATTCTCCAGAGTCTCACCGTATTATCCTATCATCAAATAAAGAATCAGATAAATTTCCTTTCAAATCTTTTTCATGCAAAATAAGACTAATAACAGGTTAAGGAGACTTCAGATACATCTCCGATTTAAAACAACCAATGTTGATAACCTTGGTAATAACAATGAGAACATGAAATTCATAATTCTGTAGACAGGTATTAATTTCCACACAACAATTTAAAAGTAGACAAGAGATCTATTCTTTGATTAATTCATTTTGTCATCTCTGCACTATTTTCCAGCACTTTAATGTAATGACTTGAAAATTATTGAAGGAGATTATCACCAAAATGACACAATTCATATTTATCATGAGAATATTTGAGCAGGATGAATGCAGAAACTTATTACTATTGAAACACCTAAATAAAAGTTATTATTTAGTGCCTCACAGGGACATTAAAGATTGTTCTCAAGCTCTTTATTATTTTGTTTTACATTTATCAAGGAGTTATGTTGAAAATTTTCAAAAATATATTTACAATAATAAGCAATAGCTTGAAATATATAACTTATATAAGTTAATACATTACCTTCCCACTGGAAGCTAGTAAGAATGGATTTGTCTTTGCCACACACAAAGAGAGGACAATGTCTGTGTGGCCCTTTACTAGCTGGCAGTTGAAATTAGAAGCATTGTAAACTTTGATGTCACAACTATTAGTAGCCACCACAATGTGAGATTCCAATTTTCCCATAAAAACCACATCAAGGACTTCATCAGTAAAGCCAACAAACTACAAAATAAAAAGAAGTTGATAATTAGCAATAAAATATATAGGGAAAACAAGATGGATGCAATGGCTCAATTATAGGAACCATTGTAACTACAATTACTTCTTAACATTAACCATAAGTCCTTGCAAGACACCACTAACTCTTAAAGCTAAACTTTTCCCCAGCATAATCATGTTCAGATCATAAATTAGATACCTTTGAAGCTAGGAAGTACCTCAAACACTAACTTTGTGAAGTAAATTAGGCTCACACACAACTATCACAAGAAGATGCACTAATTTCTTTAATCGTACATTCACCAACAACGGAATGCTTCTCCACCCTTCCTAACATATTACAATGGTAAATGTTGTATATGCAGCCTTGCTTTGAATCAATAACCGTGATGCTTGATATCATTGTCTGTTCAATTTTGTTATCTCTACTACTAACTATTCTAAGTTAAAAGAATCTCCACTTATAAAATTCCAAGATAGAGTTCCAAGAATAATTCATTTTAGGAAGCCCATTGTAATAGGTGTTACACCAGCGTGTTGTCTGCCACTTTCCTAGAAAAGTGACAATCCTCTCATGTCAGAAAAAAAAAAATAATAATCATACTTTAACACCAACTAATGTTTAGAAAAAAAACTGACCAGGAAGCACAATAGAAAGAGCTCTGGTTAGCCACCAAACAGTACTGAGTAACAGATCTTATTGCCTTAGATGGGGGAAATTTAAAATCCAGCTCACCTCCCCAATGAATTACTGTGGAAACTTTACTGCAACCTAGCCTCAAACCTACGATAATTTGGGAGATATCTTTGCAGCATACAATACAGAATTACCTCCTCTAATGATAGCTCGAATTACAATTCTCTATCTTAATGGGAGGCCCAGAAAAAAATCCAAAAATTTCCACAACATACTCTTATGGGAAAAGTAGCTTTTTAGAGCGTTCTAGTATCAAACCTATGATACCTAGGATCAATACCTCCTTTTTTCTCTTGTGTGATGGTCTGAGCCTAGATGCAAAAAAATGTCCAAATAATCCATTACAAGCTTACATAATAGATATCTAGAGAAGCATCTATATATAATAAATATCATTATTTTATATTTAATACAAACATATTAGGAGATGAATGGAATATAAATTAAAATGAGTAAAACTAAGATATTTCTGCTATGACTTTTAGTAGTTCTCATGTATTGCATAGTGTTCATTCAAATTTGTCTTTATTTAAGAATCCTGTTTATATTTCTGGCCTGAAAGGTTAACATTACTGATATNCCTGTCTTAAATTCAACGTATTGGTAATACAATTCTTAGCTGTAATTATGTTGACATATTTAATACTAGGGTTATGAGAATTAAATCCATGAAACCGTAGCTTGAAATGTATTTTGAAATGCTTATATTTTACTAGGTATTTATTTTTGTAATTTTTTTGATTTATAACTTTAGTTTGATTCTATCTTTTGATATTTGTTTTAATTTAATAACTGATATTGTTGATATTTCAATTTTTTCAAGTTTTGTCTCATTTATTTTAATAAATTTTGATGAAATGTGAATCTATACGCATAGACATCTCATCATACTAAAAACTTTCGTGTTTCTGATGTAAAAGGATTTCTCCTGTGAACTATAAATAAATAAATATTCTACACTGTACGGCTAATTTACTAAAAATGTACACAAAATGAGTATTAATCAATTAAGTTATAAGAGCATCAAATGGAAGTGTTATTTTACTAACCTGTTTTACACATTTAAATGAATGTAATTCATGGATGATTATGTTGTGGTCAGCACTGACAACAGCTAAAGATGAACCAACACTGTTGAAAAGTAAATGTGTGATAGCTAATCCTCCTTCCTCAGCTGCTTTGTTGACTACAGAGTTGTCCTGGCTGTACACTTCCCTCCCTTTTGCAACTTGCCAAATGCGTATAATACCTGAAAACCAAAGTCTTGAATAAAAAATTTCATCTGGTACATTATTCACACTTCTAAGACATTTTAGTAAGGGTTTTCATTAATTCAGTTTATGCAGTTTTCTAAAAGGAGAATTCTAATAAAGTACATTTAAAGTGGAATTCATTATCCTCCTTTATATTATTTTCTTTAGATATATTACAGAAAGATACAAAAAAAACAAATTAAAACAAACTTGAATGAATGTCTCCAAGGGGAAAGAGAAGATATAATAAAAGGTATTGCTTACAAAGGAGGTATGAGGACTCAAATTAAGAATACAAGGGATACCAGCTGCTGATAAGATTTATAATGATCATGAGTGAACATTACATAATACTTACGAAAGTAATAGGATAGAAATAAGTAAAAGAAGACAAAAATTAAAAAAGACCTTACCATTTTCACCCGCTGTGGCAACATGAATATTAGATGGTTCAGCAAACTTTTCTATTTCTATGCCAGGTAGCTTACTTCCAAAAGGAAGCATCACCATTGCTTCGATGCTTTCAAAAGTAGGAATTGTGCGCACAATGGAGCCCTCATTCTTCAAGTCCCAGAATATCAACACCTTGTCTCTCCCAGAGCTGTCAATTCAAGATGCACCAGTTACCATCAAATAGTTACTAAGTTACTATTAACAAGTCTTATAAGCACTATTTTATATTGAGTCTAAAATCCTCAATGCATTAAAATTTTCATATTTCAGCAGAATCAAAGAAATGGTTATGTTTACCACAAAATGATGTTACCATTACATAATTTTTTTAAAGAAATAATCATGCATCATGTACTAAAGAAATTGAACACAAATGAAAAATACCTTTGAAGTCATGTATAATATAGGTGTATTTTTATTTTTCAGGCCACATCTGGCACTTTCATTTTCAATGAGTGAACAAAAATGCAAAATGCTACATAATACACTAAGATTTTTAGTTATTATTATATGATTATAAATAAAATAGGAAAATTATCCACATTATGGTAGGCAGGTGTCAGCTACATAGTTATGATAGTGACAAAATTGTTAAATATAGATTACAGACAAACTCATGAAAAGTATATGCATTAAAACTCAACAACTGAGACTAATTGCCAGATCCCACCATTTTCACTCATAAAGCCAATAAGCAAGGAAGTAGAACTTCTATAAGAGTGGGCCTTTTTCCACATCCTGATCACAGTAAGTCAGATCACCTTGCCTTACACCTCAACATGAGTGTCTTTTAGAAAATACAACACATTGTCTATGTTTTGGCAGGTTGCTCGTAGGTTTTTAGTGTCTTAAAGGGGCGAGCTTTACACTGGTAAATGATTACAAAGACAAGTTTTTCAAGTGTTGAATGCAGAGGGAGGAGTCCTCAGGAGCTCAAACAGATGGAAAAGTCTGTGAAGATGAAGAAAATCAAGCAACTGGGAGTTTGGATACAAAATAAAAACCCTTACCCAGGAAGCCAGAAGCTTTAAAGGAGCTAGAGACAGTCAACATGTTCTATTGAATAGTTCAAGGGTATTAATCAGATGAATGAGCTAGGAAAACATTTCAATACCTCTTTTACAGAGAAACATATAAAATTGACAAATTTCATTAAATGTAACATTTTTACATAATGTTTTTTGATAATTAGCTAATAATTGTTATTTTTTGATTCTCTGTACATTCCTCATACTGTTTCCATTCTTTACATCTCTCTAAGTGATAAGAGACTACACCTGAATTAATAGAAACCTCTGTAAGTGAGATAAGCTGCTCTTGAACATCTATAAATAAGAATCTAAAGAAGCATGAAACCTCTTTAAGTGAGAAAAAAATGCTGGTCTGTTGAACTCTAGCTTATCCAGGCACATCTGTATGCATAGGATTAAAGTTATTTACTACATAAAATTAAGCAAATGAAAGACATAAGTAGCCAAAATTAACAAAATAATTGTAGAAATATTTAATTTTCATTAATTAAGTAAATATAGCTTATTATGTTCACATAGTAGTCAAGTTACTTCCTCAATAAACTTTAAAAACCATCTCTTAAATTAAAAACATCTAACAATCCACAGTGGAAAACTGGAATTGTCACTTGACATTCACTTTAGTTATCTCATTTCATTCCAGATGAAAAGTACCACCAAGAGCAACTCCAAATTCTACAATTTATTAAACTATGTTACCACTGCCAGTAAATTTACAGTTAAATCTCGACTGTCCTTTTGGGGATAATCCAGGATTCTCTCTCCTTCCTATAACTCAATGTTTTAATGATATTATTCCAATCAAAAAGTTAAATAATTTGAAAATTTGGTGTGCAAAAAATGTTTGTAAATTCTACCACCCTTTGTTTGTTGATAAATTTGTTTATTTCCCCAAAACCATAGTTTATGTTTTAATTTGAAGATTTTAATATTACCCATATTCTACTGGGATTTTCAGCTTCCATTAGTTTCAAAAATTCTTTCTTCTCTAAGATAAACAAATATACGTGTATGCAATAAAAATAATTTGTTTCATCATGCATAAAATGCAAGTGTCATTAAAACCACCCGGTAACCACAATCCTTCATTAATTTTCACTCGCTGTTTTCTCCCAAGCAATATAACTTATGATGATTAGACTATTGTACTGTACGGTGGGTGCTTTCCATTTACAACAAGTATAAGACAGCCAGACTATACCTTCTGCTATACACTTGTAACTAGTGCTGTGTTCTTATAAAACTGTAATTCTATCCTTATAAAAATTATATAAAAACAAATGACATTACATTTACCTTAAATATGCCTAATGCAATTTTTTTAAATTATATATGTGATTAAGAAAGTACACATTGATTTGTTTAGTTATATACTGTAGAAAATACATTATTAACAGGTTTACAACTTCATAATATTCTAATTTCTGTTGTCATTTATTTTTTTTCTTGAGAAGAAAGTTTTTTTGAAGAAAGTGTCACTTGCTTGTTTTTTTAATTATTGATAGCAGAAATTGAATTTTTTTAATTATAACAAAATTAACATGTTGAATGCCATTTACACATCGTGGGCCCTTGTGGGTAAATGCAGCATTGAGTGGTCACAATAAAATCATTTAAATAGAGTGTTCCTGAGAAATACTACAAATGTACAGATATGGAGTGTGGGAAAGCAACCACTCTGAAAAAAATAAACAGTACTTAGTACAGGAACAAAAATGTGATCCCACAGTGAAAAGGTACGTTACCCATGCAGCAGGTTTTTTGGATCATCAAAAATATCATGTAAAATCTATATCTTCATATAAGATGCATCATGCTTTTAAAAAATGTTTTTGTAAAAAATGAGTCCTATAAGTGGGTATTTATGGTAATAATACAACAACACTTTCCTGATTGATTATATTTGTCCCATCATGCATCCATGAGCATGGAAACCAAGAGCTTACTGTCATTTATTAACGCTGAAATTACTACTACCAGTATTGTTATAATTATGATTAGTTAGACTGTTTTTCATTTAACTAGTCACATAGTCATTATTATGATAGGTCATACACATTTTTGCGAGCTTACAGGATAAAATAAAAGATACAAACAAGAAATAAAATATTTTACTGTGATTGTTCTAGATTGAAACCAAATGGGAAGAGTTCCATCAGCATGCTGATGCTGGATGTTCAATAAATTTCTGACAATTTTTATTTGAATAAGAATGATGAGGCACAGGGATGTAAAATACACCCTTCTAAATATTCTCTAATAAAATAAGGGTCTAACTTGCATGCTGACAAATATAGCAATCATATCATTTGAAATTTTTTCCATTCTTATTATCTGTTGATGATACACATCATACTTAAATCGATTTCATAGTTATGAACTAAACAAAGTGATATCTGAATACACCACACTACTGCTACTCCTTTTTTAACTTACCTAATTAAATAATCTCCATCAGCTACAAATACTAATGATGTCACAGTGCTGAAGTGTCCCTTAAGAGATAAAACAGGTTGGCCTGAGTTAAGACTCCAGCCAATAATGACAGTATTATCCGCTGCAGCAAATACAATTTTTTCTTTGTGACTTGGATGGAATTTAAGAACACTGAAAAGAATAATTGATGAAATATTACACATTTCTTAAATTTTTATATCGAGCTCAAAATAATTTATATACACTAAAATTAAATTGTTGATAATCAATTTTTCAGAATTTTTTTCCAATTAATTCTTTCTTGATAATAATCACGAAGCAAGTGCTAATCTAGTGTTGCAGAAATCTTTGATACAATATTATAATATGCCGGGCTCCCGATAGCCAAGTGAGCAACGCATTCGACTTCAGTGAAAGTAGTCCCGGGTTCGATTCCTGGTGGGGGCCTACGTGCGAAAAGACCTAAGCTGTCAAAGCACTTTTAACCATACTGCTACTACTACAATAGTATAATAAATTTCTAATGTACAGCATAAAAAACTTCTGATAAACTATTATCAAGCAGACATTCCCTGAAGTAAATAAGCTAATTAATGATCACCTTCATTGAAGAAAGGTACAGTTCCAGATTAATCACATCCTGCAAATTTTTCAATCATTGAATTTAGTTGCAAATCTCAATGCTCATTGGTGCACCATCACAAATTATTGCAACTCAATGCAATAATAACATCAGAGTAAAAACAGAGTAACAAAATGAAACAGACTTAAGGAACTTAGGGAAATATTCATTCAATTACCATTTCATTATAAGAAACATGTAACTTTCAACAGAGCTCATAAGTATGGGTTACTTACCTTACAACACCTGTCAATCCTTTTAAATTGTGAGTACAAGACTGATGGTCCAAATTCCAAATTCGAACTGAACCATCTGTTCCACCACTAGCTAGAGTAGAATTCTCAGGAGCAAATGCTAGTCGAGCAACTGGTCCTTTATGCACTGATTTCCAGAGTTTCAAAACTAACTCATCTACAATTGGCAAAAATGTAAAGAAAAACGATTACAATAACATCAATATATAAACATTGCTAATTTTTAAATAAATTGGAAAATAATTAAGAATAACAACAAATGGATATATAGGAGGTTAATTATCAAATACTTTCCAATGATAATTATTAAAGAAACCACAAATCAATGTTTAAATAAGCTCAAGATTGGTAGTACCAACATACATAGTAAAATGTTATATTTGTACAACTGTTTTATCATGAATTTGTGAATGAAAAGAGGGAATACATCCCTTAAAAATATATTTGATTCACCTTTCCATTTCCACAAGCGAAATAGGTTATTTTTATGGGAAGTTACAACAAGTTCATCGTCTAAACTTAAAGTGAATGTGCTAATATGTTCTTCCGCTCCATCTTCATCAACATTTTTCCCAAGAATTTCGGTAATTCTACCAGCCTCAACATCTAGCACTTGCACCGTTTCACCACACTGGCAGAGTAAATGCTTGCCATCCTTGGTCCACTATAAATTAATACCAGATTAGTAGTTAGCCCGGAGTAAATTCAATGTCTCATAAGGTGAACTAGTTATGAAAAGAAATTAAAATTGTGACCGGTCGAATACCTGAATCTGTCCCCCAGTATAAAATGCTCCATGCCTTTCTTGGGCCTCAAACCTGAAATAATGATCCTTTTTAGTTGACAAGTTACAAGAGTTTTATGAAAGCATTGGTGATGAACTTTATGGCAGTATGATTGAAATTTTCCCCTACTAATCAATAGCTAAGCTATAACTATATATCATTCAGTACATACATATTGAATGAGAATTACGACATTTTAATTGCTGAACACTTATTGGGAAAATACGAAACCAACGTTATATCATTAGTAATGTTTTTTACGTTATTTTCCACGCTTAATGAAATATCTTACGCTTCCTTGTGCTTTACTGAAGGCTCCATTCTGAGTTGTCCGTAAATGTAATATCGGAGGAATCGTATTGAAAGCTCACGTCATTCTTAGACAAACCTCTGTCCTGTCAAACTTTGTAAACTCACGTGCTTCCTTTCGCCAGTGGCGGACACGATAATTCATTTATCTCTTAGCCGAGCGCACCATATTCGCGACATCTTGCTTTGGCGGTTGAATTGTTATGTTATCAATTCGAGTCCTGTTCTTCTCAGGCATTTTTAGCGTCCGTTTTTTCTTATCTGTTCTTTGAGAGGGCCATTATGTGAAATAAAAAGATTTAATATGTCCTCCTATTTTGTAAGATGCAATGAATAGGTTAAAAACTGAAGTTTGTTTAGTGGAAATTATATTTATGGATTGCCTATGGTGAACAATTTGCTTGGAAAAGAGTAGCTACTATAGCACTGTGATGACTTGCTGATAAATATGTAAGGTTGTCTTACAGATCATATGCTAATATGAGGGTACATATCTGTGTCATCTCAGTATAACCAAAAAGTGTATAAGAAAAGGAAGAGGTTATTAGAATATTTAATGGCCAGTATTTTCCGTAATGCAATGATTTATTTGTATAATGTAATGAACAGTTACGAAATCTCAATTTAGTTGGCAAGCAACATGCCAGGCGGATCAATTTTCTAATGGCATGCATGCATCTGGGATTGGACTTGCCACACCACTATCAAAATGTTTGTTGGGTTTATATGCTTTTCAAAAATTCTAGTTTTGTTCATAAATTAAGAAATGTGATATAAGCAGGACTTACATTAGACCTTTTCTATGTAGCAGAGGGAATAAGACTACTATGACATCATTGCTGCTAAAAAGATTCACAGTTGGTGGAAGAAAACTTGATTTTCATAAAACAAAAAATAATGGACTCTTTGTGGAAATAGTGATACATTGTAGTAGTATTATTAAAAGTGCTTCTACAGCTTAGGTCTTTTCGCACATAGACCCCCACCAGGAATTGGAACCGGGAAAGTCAAACGCATTGCCCACTTGGCTATTTGGGAGCCCCAGAGATACATTGTTTACTTACGTAACCTATGTACATTATAAAAGATGAAATTTTGGATTATCTGTGCTTTCCAATTGTTTGTGCATTCTCTCCACATCTTTGGCCTAGATAATTGAGAGTTCATTGTGTTTAGAGAGTGATAGGTAGATTTTGAAGATATGGTGAGCCTAATTTATTTGTTGTATGAAGCTGGCATGTGTTATTGTCACCTTTATATTTGTAATTCCAAATTAAAATAATTCATTATCATTTATTATTATCTATAAAATTTCTACAAAAATGTTTTACCTAGTAATTCATTTGCTAGTTGAAGCGTGAGATATTTGGTTATGGTGAAATTAGGTCTTATAAAAGATGATCTGGATCTAGTAAGTTATTTGGAATATTAAGTTATTAATGTAAGCAATGATACTTCTTTCATAAAATCTTTAATAAAACATTTAAGGAATACAATTCATGAGTCAGGAACAAATATCAATAACACATACATGATATCCATGTTACTTTCCTAAATAGTGTGCAATAGGCCACTCAAATGATTTTCGCAAAAATTTAAAAATAAACTCAACATCACAGTGACTTTAACATTGCAAACATATAACAAAATATAAACTATTGCTTCTTCTAAAAATATATAATATCATCCTTCAGAATAAAAAATAATCGTTATCACAAGAAAAGGATGGAATTGAAATAAGATATAGATATTTCATATAAAATTACTTGGACTAGGAAACATTAGTGAAGTATTATGACAATGATAATTTCAATAAGTCCTGCTTTATAACTCAAAATATCAGCAAAAATTCAATTAATCATAATTTCAATTGAATTCTTAAACAAAATATTTTCAGAGAAGGTGATAGAGGTACTACCAAATCATATGCATTAAAATATATTACCATGACAATAGATGGAAATTACTCATGAAAATATGGACATTTTCTGTATTGCAGTGAATCACACAACTATATTCTAGATTATAATGCTAAATGTATAAAGCCAAAATATCAGTATAAAAAGTTATGAATTATTAAAAATTATCTATCTTAATTATTGAAGTTTGCTATCATGCAAACACATAGGACGGTAATTTGTGGTATTAACTTACCCTATACCAACTTTAATTATTAATGGACGGAGGAAAACACATGCCTTTAAAGCAATCTTCTACTTATCTATTTATATGAATATACTCTTGGAAACATCTTGGAGATAAAAATTTCATTAAAATATTACATAACATTAACTTTTGGTGGATTATTCACAAATTAATCATGGAATGCAATTACTTCCATGACTAGGAATTGAATTTTCAATAAAAATTTGGAAAGTAATTATATCAACACAGATCTACAAATTATCATTTTTATAGGTGCATTTGTGCAATAATTGTGTTATTTTTGACATTAATTTGTGTTTTAAAACCACAAGCTCAATATATAACACTCAGTGAATATCAACTCTGTTACATAAAATATATCAGCTCAGCTGAAAATCATGAAATTTTCATACAAATCACTCTTGTGCAAATTATCAGCTTCAAGCATGAAACCCCCAGAATTAATGCTTGTTACAAAAATTTTAATTAAAATTATTTCTTTGGATCTGACACCAATCCTCACTTCTGCAATGAATGTTCAGAATCAACCAAACTTAGGAAGACACCAACCCATGCCACCATATCAGTCATTTGTCTAACCTGTTATTATCACAATTTTTCAAATGATTTTACTTTCTTTCTTGAATTGATATTTGATTCGAAGATGGAGATAAATGCAGGCACTGCTGTATGGTTTATCCAAATTAAATTTATCTCAAAATAAGTGAATTCATGATGGAGAAATTTTCTAAACTTTATGTGAGCTCATCAAAGAAGTTCAAGTTCACTTTTGGAGAAACCCAGATACCCTGTTCTTAACTAGATAATTACACATTCTGAATGAGTGCCAGCTTTGCTGTTAAATTTTGAGTTTGCAGTGGGATATTGTAATTGAGCAATTACGCTAATATCTGTATTGCTGTTTTCAATTTAATTGATTTCATATACTGCTACCATTGTAAATTTGTGTAATTGAACAATCTAGTTGGTCAGACTGTTTAAAACTTTTAGCATGCCATTCACTTTACAGAAATTAAAACAATTTTTCACAGTGAATCTAGTAGAGAATCTAGTAATTCAAGTTGAGATTCATCCCAATTTGGCCCAGGTACAAGACCTGTCATGAACAATTCATCCTCACCAAAGAGAAGCTCAACTCCTCCACTTCCTGAATAACTGATTTCATTTTCACCCCCAAAGCTGTTGCTACAACTTGAGGTGAGTACCATCTGAAGGTTATCCATGCTGTCATTATTCATTCCAGGCAAAAGTGGTTCTTGGATTGACACCAGAGATGGATCTTTGCTTTCTTCTATTTCAAATGATGTTTCATGCCTCAAAATGTTTTGATAATGCCTTGGAATCTTGTGGTTTGTGGGCAGGCAGGCTGGCAAGACATTGTTTGATCCTCTTCGCCTCTTCCTGTCAGTGTTACGACAATTGGTGCCTCGGTTTGCATCATTTCGAAGACCTCCATTACTTTCTTTAAACTGTTCAGCACGTGTTGTGTCTAGGCACCAGAAACCTCCTTTTCCAGGTTCATCCTTGGAACGTGGAACTTTTACAAAACATTTGTTGAGAGATAAGTTGTGACGAATTGAGTTCTGAAAGATGAAGATAGATCTTATTTATTTACTTTTTCTCAATCCTGTCTATTAACCTACATCACAGTCCACGTAAATACGTATGATATCCAGCTATTTGTTTTTAAAAATTTTTACATGAGCATACCAATAATAATAATAATGTAGTACAAATCCACAATATATGTTTATAAATAAAGATTTTGAAGATATGGTGAGCCTAATTTATTTGTTGTATGAAGCTGGCATGTGTTATTGTCACCTTTATATTTGTAATTCCAAATTAAAATAATTCATTATCATTTATTATTATCTATAAAATTTCTACAAAAATGTTTACCTAGTAATTCATTTGCTAGTTGAAGCGTGAGATATTTGGTTATGGTGAAATTAGGTCTTATAAAAGATGATCTGGATCTAGTAAGTTATTTGGAATATTAAGTTATTAATGTAAGCAATGATACTTCTTTCATAAAATCTTTAATAAAACATTTAAGGAATACAATTCATGAGTCAGGAACAAATATCAATAACACATACATGATATCCATGTATGNATATTTGAATATGAAGCAATTATAAATTCAAAAATTACAAAGAAAAGTAAATACTATCAGTCATGATCAGTAAGAATTAGATACCATTTCTCAAATTTTCTACTGTATGAAGGCTATAATTTCGATATTATATATAGAATTTCTATAATTGATACACACATTTTTATAACTTAAATATTTCATATAATAATTTCAAAATATGTTTATGATTCTATTTCGACAGTGCAACTATTCTGAGCAGAAATTAACATATATATAGGGCTCCTGGATAGCCAAATGGGCAACTTGTTCAACTTTGATGAAAGTGGTCCCAGGTTCAATTCCCGGTTAGGGCCTACATGCAAAATAACCTGAGCAGTTGAAGGACTTTTATTAATACTATTACAAATTAACACAAAGCTTTTAACATTTTGTTAAGTGTTTGGGTTCAGAAAGCTAATTTCTCTGATGATGCAGGCAAGCAGAGCTAAAAAAGCTTCTTATCCTGGTAGTACACTTTAACTCTCAATTATGTTGAATTTGAGTAGCACAAAAATGATAATTTTAAGTCTCCCAGATCTTACCTGCCAACTTGGATCAGCTTTTCTGTAATAAAGGAAATTTTCCTGAATCCATTTGTAGATAGAAGACAAAGTCATCTTGTTCCTGTTCGCCCTCATAGCCATGCAAATCAGTGTTGCATAAGAAAATGGAGGTTTCCTATCTCCTTGTGTTCGATAGTCTACTGGAGGAGAAGAAGAATCCCCTTCGGAAGCACCTCCCTTGGAATCTCTGGAACCAAACTGGACGGAAGAATTGGCACCATTACGCCTCTTGCCAGAAGAAGGAGGTGAAGGTGATGAAGGAGGTGTGGGTAGCAAAGAAGGCACTCCCATGATATGTAGATTGTGCAGCCAAGAGAGACTGGTAAGCTCTACATCACCAGACTGCCCATCTTCTGGCAATCTGGCGTCCATTGACACCTCTGATCCTTTCAACAACATCACCTTGAGCTAAAGGAAGCAGAGTTTTCTGCTAAATGCCATTGATAGCACCTAAAAAAAAAGGGGTGAATATTGTTAATACTGACTGTATGGATTGGCCAATCAATAATGATATTATTTAACAATAGTTTCTAAATGCGATCATCACTGTCTGATAATCAATATAGGCATAGATCAAAATTAAAATTACTTAAGAGGATGAAAAATGGGAGGAATGTGGGGTAAATACTATGGCTCCAAGAACTTAACTCAATAATACTTTCACCAAATATATGCATTCACTACTTGACTATCAGATTTGAGGGGTTTGCAAATTAAAGTTCCTATTTTTCTTTCATGTGAGAGAACTGAATATTCCTACAAATTGAATAGAGGCCATTCTGATGTGAAATGGGAGAGAAGATGACTTTAAATAAGCAAAAAGTTACATTTTAACGTAAAGGATATCCTACCATGTGGATGCCCAGTTACCCTATTCCCTCTTCTTCCAAGTAAACATTTGGAAGCATCACTTTTTCGAAAATTAAACCACTGATAAACTTCAATCCTGAAATAATGTTATATTGAAAAATACTGCAATCTGCATGTTTACTATAACGTTGATCAATACTCCAGAAAAAATGTAACGCAATCTCATTAATGTAATATTATTTTAATACATTATGCTTTAAAAAAATGAGGGTTCCAGCGATCACAGGTTCGCGGCCTGAGTGAAAATCATGTGATTGCAAGCGAATCAATACATAATGGACTGCTATACTTAATAGATGTAAGAAGCAGGTCCAAAGGGGAACTCCATCAGCGACGGCATAAGTCCACCCGTCACATCAATTATGCAGTTGTGGAGGGGATCCGAAAGGCGGACGGTGGGAGAGGCGCGAGGGACTCACGGATCGATGAGGTGGCCCAGCGGACAAAAGGTCCACGGCCGACCGGCGTGGGGGATAATGACGTCATTGAGGACGGCAGGTGCAACGAGGATCGGTCCATCCAATGGCCGATGCAAAAACCTTCATCCACCGAAGGACAGAGTTAGTCGTTGCGGACGTGCGTGCAAATTAATGAGAAGAACCGTCTACTCTTTTTCCACGAAAACTTGCTGTCCCAAAACAAAATCTACCTCTTCAGAAAAAAATCTACCTCTTCAGAAAATGCTGCGATAAATTCAAAATCGGTATTTCTGAGAAATCTTTGCGAATTGCTTAAATCTGGTTTAGACTTACGCAAACGAACATAGCGAAATATCCCGACTTAGCTATTTCGAATACCCTTTTGAACAAGTCCAAGCCGTATTCCACTGCAATCTACAAGTGATTTATGCATTAGACAATAAGTACCCCATAATAGGTTATCGAATATCGATATTTGGACGGGTTTTCACCGTCACTAGAGTGCGTCATCGGGGAAAAAACTCTAGAAGTGACCATCCTCGAGTTCTCCGGATGTCTGAGCGAGAGCGGGATTATTGACAGACATATAGAGCGGAAATTAGAGTGAAGTGTCTGGAGGAAGCTAATCCTAACGGGGGAGAAACGCACAGGTGTCTCACGGAAATAAGTTTCATATTCCGCTTACAGAGGTAGGTATGGATAAGCCTTCCGGACGAATTAGCATTCTTTTGGAAACAATTCAAAACTGACGAAGAAAAGAAGCATGAAATGAGAAATATACTTACTGAAGGTGGATTCACGTCGGTTGCTAACCCTCTCGGCGCCACGCGACGAATCGCCTCTTTCCCGACGGCATTCCCCTGTTATTGGGTCCGGTAAGTAAGATGGCGGCGGCGCACGAGGGTGGGGGGGTCCACGCTAGGGCTACACCTGAGGGGAGTTAGATACTCCCATCTGGGGAGGCAGTCGTTATGCAATCGATATTCAAAGAGTTGGTGGAAAGGCTTAGGAGCGATTTAAGTTGAAGACGCTGCCGCAAGTAGACAGATGGAAGTACTCTTTTTAGGGAAGTGAAAAAGAGCGATGGATGGATGGACCTTCTACTGGTATTAACCTTTAAATGCAATTCGAAGGAACAAAAAGTCTCATCAAGATAGACACAATTGCGTATGGATAAAAAGTATGTGAGGACTTCTTACTTTCGGGAACTGAATGACTCATCATGTAGAATAATGACAAAGAACGCATGAAAAGATTCACCATGGGGTCGGTTAACTAATGTAGCCATCCGTTCGAATTTTAACATCACGAAATATCACCGAACTGAGAAAATAAAAACAAGGCTAATAATTAGCTCGCTACATCTTGAAATGAGATTATAAATTATAAAGCAATATTTAAAAGATACTAAAAGTTTCAACACTATTCTTACGATAGGTTTAAATTTCAAAGCGAAACGAAACGTTAGTTGAAGTTTATGTATAGAATTGAAGAATCATTTCACTGACATTTTCTTACCACCGAGTGTGTCACCTACGCTCTTCTGAGAACAGTTCACCCGTTATATCCAGAATTTATAGGTGAAGTGGGTAAAGGATATTGTTATTCCGGTAAACAGCGAGCGCGATCTTCGAGAGATACAATAAATCGCTCTTAAAAGATAAGTTTCATTTCGATGACATACACATATCCTATTACATACTACTGCGCTATTAAATTATTCAAATTCGTACCATCTCGATGAAGACATAATTACTATGTTTTAATCGCTGTATAATTATGCATATTTCATATGGATATTCTAACTTTCGTTTTACAAAGCAGCTTCGCAGCAAGGATCAAATCTAAAAGATTTAACTTCACCATGCGAAATCTGGCAATGCCATTTAACTTTTCAGTGAAACTGGACTTACATTACGCATAGTTTTTCTTGAAATGATCGATGTAACTTGAATAAGTTTCAATTGCTTCTTTTCGAAAGGCGATGCGGTTGTCAAGAGAAGAGACCGTTCCATGCCCCGCGCTTCAGGAAGATTTGCGGAAATATATTTATTAGACCAAAAGCCTTGTTATTGTGTCGAAAAACGTAGTTCAAATGACTGAAAAAAAATTGCGGAAAACCATAAACGAAGTTCAAATGAATAAAAAAATGCGAAAACCATATTCGATAGCCAAATAATGTGTTTGAAGTAGCAAAACAATCGATATAACTTTTCCCATGTCACGTGCGGTTGCCTATGTATGTACTCCTCCCGCCGCATCCAAACATCTTCGTAAATATCACCTTAATTTTATGGAAATCTTAGATGAATCTTCCGAATGAAAAAAAAATTTTGGAATAACATGGATATAATTCGTCTGTTAATAATAACAGAATAATAGTAACCATATTAGTCAAATGGCGTGGAAACTAATGAAACTTGCTACTACGTAACATTGAACGTGTCCGCTTATAGCATGGCAACAACAACTTTCGTATGCGATCAGAGCCTGTCAAGAAGCGGGTTCCATGGACGCCTGGCTCCGAGTTTGAGAGTCCCAAATACGAGGGTAACTGTTCTATTTTGGATATGGCAAATAATTTTTCTCTATCAAATGAGATAAGACCAAAACTGATCGCGTAAATTCATCGCTGGGAATGAAACAATCCGGGAACTATCAGCAGTTAATTTGCACCTAATGCATTTCGTTTCTTGTGGAGACATCCTCAAGTGAGATATGTATTGACAACCTTGAGAAACAAGACTGTGGAATAGATTAACAAGCAATTTTGTACAAAACAAATTAAGATTTAGTGAAGCAAGAAAAATTTAATGAATGATTATGCAAGGGTTTCGATATTTATGCTTACTTTATCTAAGGTTATTAGTTTTTGAGATCGAAATGTATTGAGGAAATTTTAAGAAGATTGGTAGGTAGTCTAAATTCATCAGCACACTCAAGGGAGAAATCAGGGTAAATACTTCAGAAATGTATTCATAGAAAATTTTGGAAATCAACAACCAAAAAATTTTTATTTTAATATTACACTCAATGCAAATTAGTTTGGGAATATACAAGCCCAGAGTATACAACTACCACTAAACAACATCATGAATTTCAGGGTGCCCTGCGATAAAAAAAATTTAGGTGTTATTGTAGATTTGAAAAGTTTTGTACAGGGCTTCATTGGTTTTAAATACTAATAGGTAATGAAACTGAACTTTGAGATTCAGACAATAGAGGAATAAATGTCATTGGATAATTCTAGCATATATTCGATAGTAGTCTTTACTAATATTTTTACCTATTAAATGACAGATCTGAAGATAGTGAAAGTGTGAAACTATTAGTTTTCACCTACATAAACATCTGAACTGGGATGTACATGATGGAATGTAGCAAAAAGGCTGTTTTATTATTTGAAAACTAAAAAATATAGTTCCTCATGAAACTGTTAGAAGTGCATACTTTGCCTTTTTCCAATCACATTTAAGCTATGGCCTTAGACTGTGTGGTCATGCATCAGAAGTTAAAACAATTTTAGTTTTACAAAACAGAGCAATTAGAATTTTAACTAACTCTCCACCAAGAAAGCACTGTAAACCTCTTTTTGTTAGGTTGAAAATATTTACAGTCTACAGCCTATATGTATATTTAAATCTTAGGTATATAAAAGGTTCCCGGATAGCCAAGTGGGCAACGCGTTCGACTTTGGTGAAAGCAGTCCTGGGTATTCCGGTGGGGGCCTACGTGTGAAATGACCTAAGCTGTCAAAGCGCTTCTAACAATACTACTACTACTACAAAAGAAAACTTGCATTCTTTTAAAATGAGATGTTACATACAAAAGTATACTAGAAGAAATTGTAAAAAAATAAAAAAAGCAGTCATAGACTCACTACAACACTAAACTCACATTATAATATGTGTATAAAATCTTTCAATGCATTACCAGCTTGAGCAATAAATGCTTCAAACGTAAAACTCAATGATGTAATATTTAACTGGTTAACCTCTGAACCTTTGTACTCTATACATGAATATTTTGACTGTAACCAGAGCCGCGCCATCCTATGGGTGCATCACACCCGGGTGGTGGCAACAGAAGCATAGCCAACCATTATTATTATTATTGCAACAATAATATTTGTTGTTTTTGTGTGATACACACGGCTTATCTAGGGAAGATTATGATGTGAAATTAAAGATTTGCAAAAATTTAGAGGAAGGAATTAGGGATAACTCAAGACAAGAAGGGAATATAGGTTTACTGGATTTAATTAATGTTATTTATGTTGCAATGTGACATTTATTAGAAACTTTCATATTTAGTTGCAAACATTGGATATCATACAAATCATATCATTTTAAATTATGTGCATCGTGATAATGTTACACAAAAGTAATGTGAACTATTAACAATTTGTTACTCAGAATGCTATTTACTCTGTCAGCATATGGATTATGTATGATTAATTGTTACTGATGTTTTGCAACCATTTTAAGCTGGGTGACGAAGTCATAAAACACTGGATTTTCAAATTCTTACAAAATAATTTTTCCTGCAAGTCAGGAAATTCAGGTTTTGCTATTTAATTTTAAAGGGGTGGCAAATTATGTTTGCATCCAGGCGGCATGATAGGCTGGACTCAGCTCTGANAAGTGAATGTTGAACGATATAAATTTTTATGGATGCCGCACCCAAGTAAAGAGCAATAGTCATCCCAGAATTTGAAATAGAATATATCTTTAGCCCCCTAAATATATATATCTTTAGTTTCCACTGGAGATTACCCTAATCTATGAAACTGTTGGATGGATGGCTGTCCTTGGCCCATATGTTGTGATCCAAAAGAACTGGTGAGGAAAGAAGGACCATTTAATGCTTAATGTAGACAATGCTGCTGTCATTTATGCCCTTAAGAAGGGAAGAGGATTACTATTTAACTGTAATAATTTCATAGATATGTATGTACATGCATTTAATAAAGAAATTGCCCTGTCAGGTGGCCTTGCTGACCCTCCTTTAAGGAACATCCCTTTATAGACATATAAACAGATGACCAGTCTGGTAGGGATATCTGGTCAGTACAAATATGGCAGCCAGGCATTTATATGAAGGGACGAATGCATCAGTTGTGTTCTGTTCACGCTTGGTGGCGGGGCCCAGATCACCATCAAACAGTCCATCAAAGTGGTGGAATGTTTTATGGGAATGGAAGAGATCAAGAAAAGGATAGAAAGACTTGAAGATGAGAAAGTAGAAGTATTAGTACTGATTCATGTTCGAAAAAATGGTTTTAAAAGTGCAAGGACTGACAATCATCTTTTGTGGGCTAATGTGAGATGTGTGAAGAGGAAATTTAAAAAGGTGAAGATAGTGCTGAGTGGTAATGTGAGGAGGGATTTTCCTGTGAGAAAGGCAGACTATATTAACGAAGGAATAGACTGTATGTCAAAGACAAAGTCTATCTTTTGTAGATCACAATTGTTAGTTATGGGAAGTGGATCTGGCCACAGGCAAGAGGTGTATGTTGGGTGGGGTTGTGAAGCTTTTGCAGGTACATTTTTGTTGTATTTTTAATAAATTGCAACTTAATACATCAATAGACTCTTGTGATGCAGATATAATTGTAGAAACAGAATCTGGCTCAAAGATGAATTTCTTCAGTAATGATTTTTCTGAAAGAAACTGAGGTTTATAAGTGAGATATAATGGCAAAGGGGGTGGTATTTTCATTAGAGTTTACAAAAAATACTCTACTTTGGTTGCATTGAAGGATAATGAGTTTGAAATTTCAACAGTAAAAACACAAGAGAGAACAAGGTGACCAAAGGTGCAGGAAGTCCAATGTGCAATAAAGTGCAATGTATAAACGCACTACGGGTAACTTAAATCTGATAGAGAGGCAATTGAAAATTACCTGTGATGCTCAGACATTAGTAAATAATGCACAATTGCAAGTGACTCAAACTTTCTTCATGTAAATTGATCTGGAGAGAAAGGAAAATCAAGGAAACTGATAAATTTCTTAAGGTTTAAAAGATATTATTTTTGGTATCTATTTAACAACATATTTATAATAAAAGCTTCTGTTAATGAAGTCTAGCATAATTATTAGGAAACCCCCAGAAATTAATTATGTAACTAATACTTATCTAGATTAAAACAATACTAATTTTACTACATTCAAAATATGATACATCCTCAGATGTGTGCTACAAATATGATTTGTCCAGCAAGATAAATTTCCTCAATAAATTTAAGATACATATCATACTGGATGTACTCTGACCATAATTAATTCATACCCTTCATTGTCAGTCTGTTGTAGGTAGTTGATGGGTAAGGATGTACGTGGTATTGCTTTGGTGAAAGTAAAATGTGGGATGGCAGGTAAGGGCATTGTGGAACTGAAGTGCAAGGCATGCAATAGGAAGTTAAGGCAGGTGTGTCAGGGTATATATAAAGTGTGAGATTAGGTTTCATGTAAATTGCACTAAAAACAAAATTGAAGGTAGCGTGATACATGTTACATGTACAGTAGTTGTATTAAGAATTCACGGAGTAGGAAAACAACCTCTGAATAAACTAATTGATAGAAAGCCTGGAAGAAGAGTTGAAGCACAGGATAAAAGAGAAACTAGTTAAGAAAAATGAATACTGAAAGAGAATCTAAAGAAGAGGGAGGATGAAGTTGAAACAAAGGATATAGGAAAGATGGAGTAACAGAAGATCATTCATGTGATCTGGTACATCAGGTACAAGAGACTACAACAGACCATACCAGGAGAACGAGGCCAGACCATCCATCAACAGATACCAGCCCTACCAAGGAGATGGCAGAGAGGCTGCAGCATCTAAGACGCTGGATTCTATGACCACCCTCCCTCAGGGCATTGCTGCTCCTGAGGAGGGGCTGATTGACTGATTCGACCTTCTAGTCTGGACTGGCAGGGGCAAAATGACCAAATCCAGTGCCACTCCTAGAACCTGACTTGGATGAGGAAGATGGGAACTCTGCCATTGCCTCTGACTTAGAATAATTATGCTATCAGATAAAGTGACTCCACAAATGATTTTACCAGATCCCACAAGTGTAAGACCCCTTCGATTGGTGTCAAGCTACCTGTATGAAAACCCTAGCATCTTAACTTTGGCATTAATTGATGCAGATCTCCCTCAGCAAGTGAATTCTTCATTTGTTCACTTGCTCTGGGGCCCCACTCTGGATTTGACCCAGTTCTTTGTGTCTACTGAAACTGAGTGATAAGCCTACAAGGTAATATCAAGTGTGCAATTGTGATAGTCATGCCTCATCCTTGATCTCTTGCCCTTTACAGTGTACTATCACATCTCAAAGTTTTCTCTGTTAGATGCTTGTAAAAGTTTAGCTTACTTGGCCCCAGATGTTTCCTTAGCTAAAATAGATTTACAGAATGTGTTCTTCCAATTGAAAATCCATTCCATTCATAGACTGTTCTATGGCATCAACACCAGTACAAAAATGTTAGAAATATATAGGTTTCCAATGAGTCACACATTGGCCTCAGTAATTCTACTAAGGTTCACCTGCTCTGTGGCACATGATGTGTATATTCTTTTCAATATTAAGCTTATTATGTATCTCAGTGATTGGTTGTTGGTGTTGTTAGATTCATGTTTAGAATTAGTATACAATATTGCTATGCTCTTGCAAGTAGATTTAGGTATAACTTTGTCATTAGATAAGTATATGTTACCACCTTCAACAGAAATGGATTATTTAGGAGTACATATAAACACTATGGCAGATACCCCACTTATGCACTGAAGATGTGCCCAAAGCAACAGATTTTTCATAGTGCATTTATGTTCTCAACTTACTAAATTTATGATTAAGGATGTATATTTCAAAATGAACACATGGTTGCGTAAGTGTTGGGACAATGGAATATTTGAAAGGGTACATGAATTTTCTGTAAGTGAATGTTGAACGATATAAATTTTTATGGATGCCGCACCCAAGTAAAGAGCAATAGTCATCCCAGAATTTGAAATAGAATATATCTTTAGCCCCCTAAATATATATATATCTTTAGTTTCCACTGGAGATTACCCTAATCTATGAAACTGTTGGATGGATGGCTGTCCTTGGCCCATATGTTGTGATCCAAAAGAACTGGTGAGGAAAGAAGGACCATTTAATGCTTAATGTAGACAATGCTGCTGTCATTTATGCCCTTAAGAAGGGAAGAGGATTACTATTTAACTGTAATAATTTCATAGATATGTATGTACATGCATTTAATAAAGAAATTGCCCTGTCAGGTGGCCTTGCTGACCCTCCTTTAAGGAACATCCCTTTATAGACATATAAACAGATGACCAGTCTGGTAGGGATATCTGGTCAGTACAAATATGGCAGCCAGGCATTTATATGAAGGGACGAATGCATCAGTTGTGTTCTGTTCACGCTTGGTGGCGGGGCCCAGATCACCATCAAACAGTCCATCAAAGTGGTGGAATGTTTTATGGGAATGGAAGAGATCAAGAAAAGGATAGAAAGACTTGAAGATGAGAAAGTAGAAGTATTAGTACTGATTCATGTTCGAAAAAATGGTTTTAAAAGTGCAAGGACTGACAATCATCTTTTGTGGGCTAATGTGAGATGTGTGAAGAGGAAATTTAAAAAGGTGAAGATAGTGCTGAGTGGTAATGTGAGGAGGGATTTTCCTGTGAGAAAGGCAGACTATATTAACGAAGGAATAGACTGTATGTCAAAGACAAAGTCTATCTTTTGTAGATCACAATTGTTAGTTATGGGAAGTGGATCTGGCCACAGGCAAGAGGTGTATGTTGGGTGGGGTTGTGAAGCTTTTGCAGGTACATTTTTGTTGTATTTTTAATAAATTGCAACTTAATACATCAATAGACTCTTGTGATGCAGATATAATTGTAGAAACAGAATCTGGCTCAAAGATGAATTTCTTCAGTAATGATTTTTCTGAAAGAAACTGAGGTTTATAAGTGAGATATAATGGCAAAGGGGGTGGTATTTTCATTAGAGTTTACAAAAAATACTCTACTTTGGTTGCATTGAAGGATAATGAGTTTGAAATTTCAACAGTAAAAACACAAGAGAGAACAAGGTGACCAAATGTGCAGGAAGTCCAATGTGCAATAAAGTGCAATGTATAAACGCACTACGGGTAACTTAAATCTGATAGAGAGGCAATTGAAAATGACCTGTGATGCTCAGACGTTAGTAAATAATGCACAATTGCAAGTGACTCAAACTTTCTTCATGTAAATTGATCTGGAGAGAAAGGATTATGGGGAAAGGCATAGCTGGTAATAAATATGCTATTAGAGGAGAGTAGCTTTCAGCTAGTGGTAAATGACCCAATGCAAAATTCTTCTTGCCAAACTCATTGACAGGAAATATATAAAATTTTGAAAAAATGGGACAGATTCATGAGCTTGCCAAGGATGAAGAGTAAGATGAGTTGGGGTCTGCCTGCTAGGGTGATGTATGTATGGACCATGTGGGACCTGAGATGTTCCATGAGACACTTCGTGACAGGAGGGGGTTCAGAAATACCAAGAATGCTGTGATATCATTTAAGGATGGCCCCTTACAAGGGTTGAAGCATTCATAAATGGTGTTGGTAGCCTAAACTTTGTTCACCAGTACCAAAAAGGCTATACAATTATATAGTTCTTTCAGGGTTTACTTCATGATAACTCTTCAGCTAAGATAATTTCACCACAAAAATAAACGATTGATCCATGCAAACAAAATATTTTGAGAAATATTTAAATTTTCTGTGATCATCACATGTGCAAGCATATTTTTCTGCTCAATCAGAGAAGATAATATTCACATTATTGCTACATCTGATACATAGAATTTACTGTCAAGAAAATTACATTTATGAAGCAAAATTAAAATAATTTATTAGGAAATGTTGGGCTTTTTGAAGAACAACCCAATATCACTTATCTGAACAGGAATCTGTATTATCAACTTCACAAACACCTTCCAAATCATTCCAAAACTTTTTAATCATGTCTGCTCCCTTTTCAGCAATCATTATTGTAGCAGCATTTGTATTTCCACTGACAATGGCTGGCATTACCGATGAATCAACAACACGGACATTTCTAACTCCATGGACCCTGACAAAATATAAGATTTGCTAAATGTAAACAAAAGTTCCTCCATGCTGGGTCATTAATCATTTAACTACTCCTATTGTAAATAAATGATTATGACTATTTTTCTTTATGCATGTCCTTTAATGCATTGTATGGGCATATTATGAGCAAATTATAAGAACATGATACTAAGAAAATTAATTCTTACCTCCACTGGCAAATATATAAACTACTACTAAAGATCAGTTCCATATATGGATCTGGTTGTGACTGGAGATAACCCGACAAGACAAAACTCCATGGACGCAAATTAATGCCCAACAAATCCCTACATTGACAAATGCCCATATGAACAATGACCAACATTGGGAAATTTTCAGATGGCCATTTTTAAATATAAAAGAAATTAAGAAGTAAAACGTTATTGTTGATAAACTAAGTATTATTTATTATCGCACATAGTTATAATTTGAAGTTATTATTGCAAAGTGTCAAGTATGTCATCCTATATTACATATATTATTAGATATGTATTTATAGCTGAATTGCTACTAAGAATATTTACTCTAAATGTATTTTATTGTTTACTTCTTTTANTTCCATCGTTTCTTTCATTCGGTTTGAAAGAAACGATGTGAATTAAATTAAATGTGAATCTCTCTTAAATGTGAACCTCTCTATTTCTTCCCTAATTTCATGTATTTGAATCTATTATGGTGTAGGTTTCTGAAATGTTCAATACTTGTGAATTAATATTTTCAGTTCCGCAATTCCAAATCAAATCTGAGAGGACTGATAAACTATAATTGGAGTCTGCTTCATATGTGTAGACATTTTTTTCATTAATCTCAATTTCCGCAAGACCTAGCCATAAAAATAGTTAACAGCAAACTCTGGTTATTTTCTAATTCAATGAAATTACCGTATTTTCTGGTAGATAACCCACATGTTATATATACAAAAAATATAGAAAAATGATAAAAATAATAGTGCGTGATATGGAAAATCTCGTTTCATTGAATATCTTGAATATTGAACTCGGAAACTAATGACTAAACAACACACGTCATGTATCGTGGAAGTCACTGAGTATATACTCACTTAGTACTATACTCTAAATGTATTTTATTGTTTACTTCTTTTAAATGTGGGTTTAATTATCTTTCTTCATAATATAAGTCATTCACCATGAAATAATATTTATTGTGTACTTACTCTTTAAATTATTACACAGATGAAGAAAATAGTTATATGCCACAAGGTGATACAATGTTTAAAAATTGGGGCTCCCGATAGCCAAGTGGGCAACGCGTTCGACTTCAGCGAAAGCGGTCCTGGGTTAGATTCCCGGTGGGGGCCTATGTGCGAAATGGCCTAAGCTGTCGAAGCACTTTTAACAATACTACTACTAATAATATTTAAAAATTCAGTTTCAATGAAAAAGTGAAATTGCCATGGAAATGCAAATAATAAGTCATGCTGTTTCCCAGTACAGTCCATAATTATTGTGCCTCTATACCAATGTTTATCAAGTGCAGCTGAAAGTGGCCACAAGTGTATTTCAAGAGGCCACAAACAATGGTAGGACTTTAATTATTCTTCACTGTTTTTCCATTCATTATCTTAAAGTGATAAAAATATTTCTCTTCGTCATTAGAAGAAAATGCTATATTTTTTCTTGTTCACGCAGAATATTTTAAGTTACTGTTTTATTTATTTATAAGTACAGAGTACAAATTTGCAACATATGTGGTAGCCATTATTGAGAGGGGAAATAAAAAATTAAAAACAAACTATGCCTAGTATTCACCCAAGTCAGGAAAGAAACCCCTCAAAAACCTCCTAAAGACAGTATGTCATAAAATTATATAACAAATTCTACAGACTAAATTTATAGTCATAGTATAAAGTATTAGTTTCTTACAATACAGGAAAATGGGTAAATTCTTCCTTGGGATTTCTTACAATATTTAAGCGCAAAAATTAATAGCACTTAGCTAAGCAAAAATAACATTTTACTTCTTAACATTTTCTTTAAAATTTAAAATTGGCCACATGAGAATTTCCCTATGAGGGTATTTGTCAATATAGGATTTTACACCTGCGGGGATTTTTTTACTGTGGGCTTTTGTCAATGTGAGGATTCGTTGTGTGTGCATACATTTCCACAGGGTTTTCTGTGGAGTTATATCATGGAAATGTGTCCAGTAAATTTTCAGAAATTTCAGCTTAAGGGTCAATGAATGAATGCATATTTAATTACAACGAGGCAATATAATTCAATTCTTTGCAAAGACTTAGAGCATTATTTACATAAATTTGTTATTAATAAGAAAAACATTTTCTCTAATTTCCAGTTAAGGAAAATAATGAGGTTACCAAAAATGTTTCTCAAAGAATGGAGAACTTTTGCAGTGCAGAAAAATGTCATTAAGCTGATTTTTTATAAGAAAAACATTACAAATGCTTCTCAGGGAGTGAAATGTAGTAAAAATCAAACAGAATTCAATTACATAATATACTTACTTAAATATTAAATCATAATTAGTGAATAATATGTCAGATTATATTCACCTAAGTTGAGAGTCAACAACTGCTGAATGATC
>KZ308136.1:848015-859236 GCA_000376725.2 Ladona fulva | reverse complement strand
AACGCCTGGAGGGTAAAAAAAAGTGATTCACCAGGCTGTCTCACTGCCGGTTGGTGAATGAATGAGTGCCACTCTCTCTATTTGGCCGGAGATATTGTTGAAGCCTTCTTAGCATGGTTGAACCTGAGCTATACATCACCTCCAACCTCCGTTTACACCCCTCCGCCCCGATGAGGCAATGAACTGTGGCAGTGTGAGGAGGGGGGATATATATATGTGTGTGTGTGTCTGATTTAAGGAAATATCTTTTCCTCAACCAATTAAAATATTACTTAGACAGTCCTGTATTTAGTTTAGAAGATGGGCTACACACATATGAAACTCTTAATTCAAATGCATCGTAATGATTTCACAAGTAGTCCTCTGATGAAAAAAACTAACATCAGTATAGTTTTTTTTTCACAAGTTTAGATATAATTGAGAATGCATTAAGCAAAGCTTAATTGAGTCTGTTTATAAGTCAAAAGGATCATTTCTTTAGCAGGAAAGGATGAATTTCAATTTTTAAGGAACAAATAGTACTGCAATTCCCAACCCATAAAACACACCATGATTTTTCAGGAGGACAAAGCAAAGATTATACACAGGAAAATAAGCTGCTTAAAAGGAAACAAAGAAATTAATTTGTAAAAGAGTGTCAATTTATGGAAGAATGTGGTGATTGGAAGTTGAAACCCACAAGTCAAAGTGCAACATTGTTTATAATTAATATTTTATGACATCAGAAAAAATTCTCACCCTTGGTTCATAAGATGCAGGCTGAATTGAAGTGAAATTTTCGTGGGGAAATAAGTGCATCTTATGGGCTGGGAAATGCTATATATAAATTGAATAGAATATATTTACCTGGTACCTGACTCCCTCCAAAGATTGGAAAAACAAAGGGGAATTGAATAATGGTTGGACTTGAATAATAATTTTATTTCCTTATGGCAATAAAATATTACAAACTAAAAAGAATGCGATAACACAAAGTAATTCTTTCTTTAACCTAAACACTGTACAAATGTGGTTATAATCCACAGCCAAATAAAAACAGAGCCATATTTTGAATTAAAATAATGACTAAGTTTGAAAGAAATGAAAATTTTTCTTTTTCCTTTCTCCAGCTAAGTGACTAAGACAACAATGGAAGTAAAATTACCATTAAAAATAAAAAAATCACTGCAGGTGAATCATCCAAACAAAAAATAATTAGCAGCACATAAATATTTTCATAAGACCAGCTTATGTCAAAACAGAGGAGAAATGAAAAGAAAAAGTCATTAACAGACAAAAATTTGAAAATATTAGTTTTATTCATGTAAGACAAAACTAAATCTGAGATCATGAAACCGGATTTACAACAACCTTAAATCTACAGAATATATGATAAGGATTAAAATTTAGATTTGTTTTCTTCGTGAACTTTCACCAAGCAAGAAATGATATGCAATTAAATAAAATAACTACGGTTCCCCAATTATAAAATTGGGGGTTTCAATATTTTGACATTGATGAAGTAAGGATGACTTACAGCAGCCTTTGCAGATATTCTCTTGTGAGGATCATATGTAAGAAGTTTCTGTGAAAGAAAGGTTTTTCATATATTAGATATAATTAAGGAACAGATTTCAGGTTGAANTCAGCTTAGTATTTGATAAATATTTGCCACCTATCAAAATATTATAACAAATATTATGGTGCATTATACAAAATTTCCATCATTTCTACAGTTATCTCATAAGACGAATTCTTCTCCACAACTCAGGTATAGAAATATGTACCTTTATTATGGATTATTCTTATAGTTTTAAAAATTTCCAAGCTATTGAGATAAAACAATTAAGCAAGAGTTGTGAATAAACCCAAAAATTGCTACCCCAAAACAGCCCAAGATGTCATGAAGACAATAAACTATAGATTTCATAGAAATTATTCTGATTAAACCCTCACATACTGGTGCAAAATCTCCTCATCAATCCAAGGTGCATTAATTTTAGCACCGATTCTATAAATAAAAACTTAAAACTTTTTTTTAGCATACAGCTAAAATTTAAACATTAAAAACTGCAAATAAGCACAATAGTGGGAATTTAAGTGAGCATGATAAGAGTTTGTATAGGGCTGCTTTAAAGGAAAGTTGGGTAATCAATATGTATCCATACTAAGAGGGTCTAAACATCCTTGAAATAAAATAGAAAAGAGACAGAAGTGCTTGTCAGAATAAGTTCCTATTATAATTAAACTTCAATATTTAATGGTAAATGTATTACTTACTTCTTAATACTAAATATGACAAATAGATTCTGAAATGTTTATTCATTAGTAACTGCTCCTTGAATTCACAAAAAAAAATCACTCTAAAAATAATTGGAGCATGAAATTTATATTAAATCATCATATTACTCTTTTTCTTAGTAAATAATTTAATGAATTATTTTTTTACTTTTCCTGTAGATATTCAACACCCAGATTTGCTATTCTTCTATAAATTAACAAGAATGGTAGAGATGAAAATAGCATCCATCACCTGATCCACTATAAATGTAATTAAAAGCAGCCACAGGAGAGGCAAAAGTACCCAGTGATACAATTTGATGGCTTAATAAAATCAAATCTGTTCCAGTAGTAACATGATCATGAAGGTTTTTTCCAACTGGCAAATCCAGCAAAACCGGAATCTGGAAAATAATGAACTTGGAAAGTCAAAGCCAAGTTTGCTGAAACATACAATATACTAATATAATCAAAACATACATCGAAAGACTTCAAGTGATCTTTTGGTCCAATCCCAGAAAGCATGAGAATTTTTGGTGTCTCAATAGCACCAGCAGACAGAATAATTTCTTTGTTTACTTCAGCTATGTACTTTGTGCCTTTAATTGTATACACCACAGCATTTGCCTTATGGCCATCTTCAAATAAAACCTTAAAAAATAAAATAAGAGTAACAGTTATAGATTATAGGTACCATGCCATATATAGATAGATCAACATTATCTTTTACTGTTTGCTATCAATGACATTAGATGGGTTTCAATTTGGAAATTTTTAGGTTTCTCAGTTCCAATATCCTAAGAAAAGTTGCAGAGGAAATAGCTCTTAGAACTCAGGGATGCAAGAGGGTGAAATAAATTAACTTCTTACAATGAGCCACTAAAAATATACCCTAACTATAGCTACAAAAGTTACATTTTCAAAAATTTCAGAAAGCCCTTTCTTTATTACACATCTCAATGTTTACCTTTTGAAAGAAATCTAAATGTAAAAGAGCCCTTGCAGAAATTTTAGAGCTCATCCGTGCAATAGAAATCTTTTTCATCCAATGAGCTAGAAATTCACTGGATACACCAAATTCCAGTCAAAACCCTTTTTATGAACAAATGACTCAATTTTGTGTCCTTCATCAGAAATGTCTCAGATCATATGCAAAAATGCACTCATGACTTGCACTTCTCTTCCACCACCATTACTTAGGCTTTGTCGTTAGTTAAAGCAGCTTTTTTATTTATGATCTACCAACTTTAATTTTTGAGAGGAGGAAATTTCAAAGAATCCTCAAGAAACTTGATACCTAGGCTTCACTACCAAAAATTTTGAAATATTGGGGCTTTGGAAAACCTCACTGTCCCATTAAGTAGTTTTAAATCTTTAGAAAGATATCTACCTCATCAACAAAAATCTGACCAAAAATGATTAAAAAAGTGTTTATAATATAACTTAGCATAATTAAGCCCAATCTTTCCCAGTCACTTTCTCCTTCATATTTCACATTACCATTACAGAAGACAAATCATATTAAAAAATAATTCACTCGAAAAAATCTTCAGGCAAATTAAAGAAACTTCTGAGGAAAAGTGAGTTAAATGAAACAATACCTTTTCAACATGTGCATTTGAAACCACTTTCAAATTTTCTCTTTCAGAAGCTCTCTTCAAGAAGGCTGAATCAGAACCACAACGTTTTCCATTTTCTAAATTTGTCTGAACCAGCATAAATCCTTTCAAAGAAAATATATTTGAAAATGAGAATTTGTGGTATCAAAGAGAAGTAATTTTTAAATAATTTAAGTTAATTAATGTTGATAAGCATGCTCATTGCATGGGTGAGTTGTGCCTTTGTACAATATTATATTTCCATTGACCCTAAAATTTAAGAAGTGAACTTAATTCAGCAAAAATAGCAGAAACCTACTGCTCCCAGTACCTGCCATGCTAATAGGATTTCTTTATTGCTTCCATTGTTTTCAGAATCATCAATTAGTAGGGATTGAAAAGCATATTCTACATGAATAAAATGTAATAGAAAAAACTTAATACTTTCCACATACGCAAAGTAAACTAATTAAAAAGTATATAACATGTCAAGAATGTGAGGTTTCAAAAACTAAACCAAATTCTTAAATAACAATAAAGAGTAATATCTAAATAACAGGCGGTGACTGGAAGGGAAAATGAACTGAAATAGAAATGTAAACCCATAAAATAATATTTTATAAAATAATCACTATCCTGTAAAATCATAAACAGTTACATTGAAATCTCACAGCCCTTGCTCAGAAGAAAATTTTTGGTTTTGGTGAATGTACCTTTGAGAAATAAGGGCAGTAAGGGATTTGAATGGCCATATGGACCTAGCAGTTAGAATGTATATATTCATGACATTGAGGTGCTCTCCTTCCCCTCTTCCTTTCTATCTCTAAAGAAACTTTCACCTGTTGATGATTGATGAAGCATTATTAATTTAAATAGATCTCTTTAGTTGTGTTTTTTAAAGTGTTTCAAAAGCTGAGGTAATTTTGCATGTGGGTCTCCACTAGGAATTGAACCTGGGACTGCTTCCAACAAAGTTGAGTGCATCATCCACTTGGTTATCTGGGAGCCCAAAATAGATCAACAACTGACCATAAGGTTGGAGAAATTCATCTAATAGAAAAAATTATGAAAATAGAAAAGAAGGTGAAGGTACTTATTGGGGTCAAAAACAACCCATGAAAGAAACCTCAAACAGAATATAAGAGGCAACCAAAGAGTCTAAAAATTCCATCTCCCTAATAGTATACAACTTCAATGTATTGATTAAGAAAAGACTCATTAGACTCAATCTTGCACTGATAAAGATGATTCATTATTATTGGTCGTTCCCTTTAAGAATATTGGTCATGCTGACAGTTATCCTTCAATACAAACAATGTAACATATGAAATTACGATAGCTCTTAATTCTTTACCTGAACTTTTTTCGGCATTGATATCAACAGAATCTAAACCAATTTCAGCTGAAGCTGACAGAACAGTAGCAGCCATTGGTGTAACCCAAGATGGATCATCAACAGACAATTCTCCTTTTACAGAATGATAGACACCTGTTGACACAATTCTGACAATTAATAATTAGTTACTAAAAGCTAATCTGTAACCTGTAAATAGTTATCAGAATAATTAATGTTTTTTGTACAGACCATCATATTTGAATCTGCCCTTTTGGTTTTCAGATTTCTTTAGATATGGTAAAACTGAATGGTAATCCCAACCATCATTCCCTTGCTCAGACCAGGATTCAAAATCATGCTTTTGGCCCCTAACGTAAACAGCATAGTTTAACCTACTGGAGCCACCAACAACCTTTCCTCTAGGCCATTTACTTGACTATACAGAAAAATGAATAAGAGAAGATGAAGTAGAGCATATATAAGTTTTTTTAAGTTGACTTAAATGAAAACAAATTAATTTAATCCCTTACATTATTAGACAATCCAAAGCATGCATGTTTTTGAGGTTCAGTGTTGTATTGCCAATTATAATGAGAAGACTGAAGCAATGGTATCAGGAAAGGAATGTCGAGAAGAAGATTCCCTTTATCTCCAGCCTCTAATAACAGAACTTTCTTGGATGAATCTTCTGATAGGCGAGTTGCAATTGTAACCCCTGCTGTACCAGCTCCAACTAATAAGCAAAAAATTACTCTTGAGGAAAATATGCCTGGTAAAGATACATATTAAATGCCTTATGCGTACCAACTATGAAATCAAATTTTGTAAAATTTCGATCGATATAATAGCTGCTGAGAAGGTCTTCGTAAACGTGACATAAGTAGAAAAATGATGAAACAAAGAGTAAACCGCTCGGGTACACCCAAAAATATAGCTGATTGAGATACATTCCTACAAACTAATATTCGACTTCCTGTACAAAAATAAAAAATCCAGCTGTATTTTCTATAGGATTTTCCTTTGCTCGCTAATAAAGTGAACGGTTGTCTTTAAACAAGAATTATATAAAACTGCGCGCATGCATCTGAATCAAAGCAAACCACAAAATAAAAAAAGCAGCCGTTAAAACGTTCTCAGATTTCAATTATGTAAGTAATATTAACGATAACTTCATTTTAAGGTAGGGCAACTTCGGATCTTAACTTTCTCGCAAGGAATTTATAGTCGATAAATACAAAAAAGAATAGTCAAAAGGATTATATTCCTTTTTAGAGCTCTTTTTCGCAGAGATGAGGTAGACAGTAATGACATAACTGGTTTCGTAGAATATATACGCTGAAATGTTTTAAAGAATTGAGAAGAAGTAACTTTGCCATATAATAAGTCAAATAGAGAACAAACTACACGTTGTTAATGAATTTATCATTTATTGATATGAAAATTAACACCTTTGAACTACATGGTAAGGGTAATTATCGTGTTATCGCTTTACTACTATCGACTTATTCGATATTTCTGCATTTATTTGTATTATTCGATAAGTTGACATCCGAAGTTGCTGCAAGTGTTGGTGTTTTGTGTCTGTGACTACTAATATATGTTACAATAATAATATATTTTTAAATACGACGGTATTCGTGCCGCATTCTGAATCATTAAAGTCAAACCGTCCGCCAAAATGTCTGTAAATAAAATATTGATTGGATCATGCCCTGGATTGTTTTAATTTTAACAGTCTACAATCTTAGACTGTTTGCGTCATCATAGATCATTACTAGTAGATTTGAACGAGCAGTTATTACATTGTTTTCTCTAATATGCATGATTAGAGAATTGTAGATTAATCATTTACAATAACAGATTTTAGAACTACTTTAAAGAAAATACGGCAATAAAATATCGAATGAACTGAGAATGGATACATTTCTGTATAGTTTATTATTTTAAGAGTCACATGATCCTATTCACACTTTTGGATATCCGTAGTTTAATTCATAAACTTCTTTTTTCCAGTTGTGTAGTGACGTGACCCTTTTCTGTCATCTCCAAATTTGATTGTTATTGCAAGTTATTTATCAAATGGAAAAAGGGTCAAGAGATAAAAGAGTATCCTGGGACGTGCAAGTTAATACTGTTTTGGTGTTCACTTATCAGGTTCTTCACCACTTTAATACCGCTCCAGCAGACCACATTGATTCATTATCCAGTCATTTCTGATATTTATTCTACCCTTGCTCCTTGTTCAATATTTTGCCATTATTTTTAGTTTAATACATGTCGTTTTTACTGCATTCAGGTTTTGCAATCACAGGAACTGGGGACATTTATATTTCTGCATACTGCCGTTTTGGGGAATTAATTTTTAATCACTAATCATCAACTGCTCAGCACTCCAACCACTATTCTACCAACTCTCCCTCATGCTTGGAAAAATTTCTTCTCCAAGCATTATTTTCAATATTCCTTTAGGCCCAACTTATTCATCTATCCAGTTCAATGTTTAACAGCCACGAAGAGAGAACAAGATTGTTTTTTCTTTCAATGTAATTCACTTATCATTATTCTCAAAGAAGCTTTATCTACATAACTTGCCACAATTGTAGCAATTAACAGCTTTTGATGACTTTTTACTTGGGTTTTACCAATTCACAGCAAACTCTGCCACTAGGCAGGTTAGTATGCTATTCTCAGGGTCAGTTACTTCCTCTTTGTATGCCAGGGGTGCATGATCCACAACATTCTCGCTTTTTCTGGCAAAGCAGAAAATGTTGTTTCTCTTATGTCCTGCAAATACATAAGAGAAGCATATTGCAGCAGTTGTTGACTTGTTGGGCTTCATGGACCACTACATACTCTTTCATTAGGTCTCATAAATGAAATCATTATGCTATCATTGTTGTAATGAGATTGTTTTTGCTTGTCTACTCTGGGTTTATGACAAAGAGGTTTCAGAATATAATGAATGGGTATAATATCAGAATGTTCCTTTGAGAAATAAGGGCAGTAAGGGATTTGAATGGCCATATGGACCTAGCAGTTAGAATGTATATATTCATGACATTGAGGTGCTCTCCTTCCCCTCTTCCTTTCTATCTCTAAAGAAACTTTCACCTGTTGATGATTGATGAAGCATTATTAATTTAAATAGATCTCTTTAGTTGTGTTTTTTAAAGTGTTTCAAAAGCTGAGGTAATTTTGCATGTGGGTCTCCACTAGGAATTGAACCTGGGACTGCTTCCAACAAAGTTGAGTGCATCATCCACTTGGTTATCTGGGAGCCCAAAATAGATCAACAACTGACCATAAGGTTGGAGAAATTCATCTAATAGAAAAAATTATGAAAATAGAAAAGAAGGTGAAGGTACTTATTGGGGTCAAAAACAACCCATGAAAGAAACCTCAAACAGAATATAAGAGGCAACCAAAGAGTCTAAAAATTCCATCTCCCTAATAGTATACAACTTCAATGTATTGATTAAGAAAAGACTCATTAGACTCAATCTTGCACTGATAAAGATGATTCATTATTATTGGTCGTTCCCTTTAAGAATATTGGTCATGCTGACAGTTATCCTTCAATACAAACAGTGTAACATATGAAATTACGATAGCTCTTAATTCTTTACCTGAACTTTTTTCGGCATTGATATCAACAGAATCTAAACCAATTTCAGCTGAAGCTGACAGAACAGTAGCAGCCATTGGTGTAACCCAAGATGGATCATCAACAGACAATTCTCCTTTTACAGAATGATAGACACCTGTTGACACAATTCTGACAATTAATAATTAGTTACCAAAAGCTAATCTGTAACCTGTAAATAGTTATCAGAATAATTAATGTTTTTTGTACAGACCATCATATTTGAATCTGCCCTTTTGGTTTTCAGATTTCTTTAGATATGGTAAAACTGAATGGTAATCCCAACCATCATTCCCTTGCTCAGACCAGGATTCAAAATCATGCTTTTGGCCCCTAACGTAAACAGCATAGTTTAACCTACTGGAGCCACCAACAACCTTTCCTCTAGGCCATTTACTTGACTATACAGAAAAATGAATAAGAGAAGATGAAGTAGAGCATATATAAGTTTTTTTAAGTTGACTTAAATGAAAACAAATTAATTTAATCCCTTACATTATTAGACAATCCAAAGCATGCATGTTTTTGAGGTTCAGTGTTGTATTGCCAATTATAATGAGAAGACTGAAGCAATGGTATCAGGAAAGGAATGTCGAGAAGAAGATTCCCTTTATCTCCAGCCTCTAATAACAGAACTTTCTTGGATGAATCTTCTGATAGGCGAGTTGCAATTGTAACCCCTGCTGTACCAGCTCCAACTAATAAGCAAAAAATTACTCTTGAGGAAAATATGCCTGGTAAAGATACATATTAAATGCCTTATGCGTACCAACTATGAAATCAAATTTTGTAAAATTTCGATCGATATAATAGCTGCTGAGAAGGTCTTCGTAAACGTGACATAAGTAGAAAAATGATGAAACAAAGAGTAAACCGCTCGGGTACACCCAAAAATATAGCTGATTGAGATACATTCCTACAAACTAATATTCGACTTCCTGTACAAAAATAAAAAATCCAGCTGTATTTTCTATAGGATTTTCCTTTGCTCGCTAATAAAGTGAACGGTTGTCTTTAAACAAGAATTATATAAAACTGCGCGCATGCATCTGAATCAAAGCAAACCACAAAATAAAAAAAGCAGCCGTTAAAACGTTCTCAGATTTCAATTATGTAAGTAATATTAACGATAACTTCATTTTAAGGTAGGGCAACTTCGGATCTTAACTTTCTCGCAAGGAATTTATAGTCGATAAATACAAAAAAGAATAGTCAAAAGGATTATATTCCTTTTTAGAGCTCTTTTTCGCAGAGATGAGGTAGACAGTAATGACATAACTGGTTTCGTAGAATATATACGCTGAAATGTTTTAAAGAATTGAGAAGAAGTACCTTGCCATATAATAAGTCAAATAGAGAACAAACTACACGTTGTTAATGAATTTATCATTTATTGATATGAAAATTAACACCTTTGAACTACATGGTAAGGGTAATTATCGTGTTATCGCTTTACTACTATCGACTTATTCGATATTTCTGCATTTATTTGTATTATTCGATAAGTTGACATCCTAAGTTGCTGCAAGTGTTGGTGTTTTGTGTCTGTGACTACTAATATATGTTACAATAATAATATATTTTTAAATACGACGGTATTCGTGCCGCATTCTGAATCATTAAAGTCAAACCGTCCGCCAAAATGTCTGTAAATAAAATATTGATTGGATCATGCCCTGGATTGTTTTAATTTTAACAGTCTACAATCTTAGACTGTTTGCGTCATCATAGATCATTACTAGTAGATTTGAACGAGCAGTTATTACATTGTTTTCTCTAATATGCATGATTAGAGAATTGTAGATTAATCATTTACAATAACAGATTTTAGAACTACTTTAAAGAAAATACGGCAATAAAATATCGAATGAACTGAGAATGGATACATTTCTGTATAGTTTATTATTTTAAGAGTCACATGATCCTATTCACACTTTTGGATATCCGTAGTTTAATTCATAAACTTCTTTTTTCCAGTTGTGTAGTGACGTGACCCTTTTCTGTCATCTCCAAATTTGATTGTTATTGCAAGTTATTTATCAAATGGAAAAAGGGTCAAGAGATAAAAGAGTATCCTGGGACGTGCAAGTTAATACTGTTTTGGTGTTCACTTATCAGGTTCTTCACCACTTTAATACCGTTCCAGCAGACCACATTGATTCATTATCCAGTCATTTCTGATATTTATTCTACCCTTGCTCCTTGTTCAATATTTTGCCATTATTTTTAGTTTAATACATGTCGTTTTTACTGCATTCAGGTTTTGCAATCACAGGAACTGGGGACATTTATATTTCTGCATACTGCCGTTTTGGGGAATTAATTTTTAATCACTAATCATCAACTGCTCAGCACTCCAACCACTATTCTACCAACTCTCCCTCA